>JAUUDZ010066055.1:0-20605 GCA_032361705.1 Panulirus versicolor
GTGTTTGTTTATTTATGTAATATATATATATATATATATATATATATATGTATGTATGTGCTTTACCTCAGACATTTCACATGCCCTGGTTCAGGTCGCTGATAGCATGTCAACCCCAGTATACCATATAGAAGGGAGAATTGAGAATGGGAGGTAAAGGGACATGCATAGATTGTGGGGCTACTGAGGAGAGCAGAATACTTTCTCATTCCTGCTGGGTGATGGAAGAGATCGTATTTAGGTACCAGTATTATCTCAGCTTTGTAGGTGATTCAGACAGGTAGGTAAAGTTCAGATATTTTATGTTATTGGTCACTGTTTAGGGCTAGGATAGGTAAGACATTTTGAATATTATGATTATGGTTTTGAAATATAACACTGATGAACAAGCATAACAATGATGGTTTAGTGAAGAGAGAAGTGATGACAGCCTTATGAAATGTGGCATGGTGGCTGGAGTGGATGGTATTACAATCAAATTTATTAAGAAATGGGTTGACTGTTGTATTGATTGGTTGGTAAGGATTATCAATATATATATGAATGATTGTGAGGTGCTTAAGGATTGGCAGAATACATTTATAGTGTCACTGTATAAAGGCAAGGAGGATAAAGGTGAATGCTCAAACTACAGATGTGTATGTTTGTTGAATGTACCTGATAATGTGTATGGGAGGGGCGGGTATTGATTGAGAGGGTGACGGCATGTACAGAGTATCAGATTGGGAAGTATTGTGATCTCAAAAGTACTAGAGGATGTGTGGATCAAGCTTTGTTTTAAAGAATGTATTTGAGAGATACTTAGCAAAACCATTGGATTTGTTTATGGCATTTATGGATATTGAGGAAACATTTGTGAATAGGGTGTGTGTTTAAACTACAGAAGTCTAAGTTTGGTGAGTGCCTGATAACAGGGGAGGGTATTGATTGAGAGGGTGAAGGCATGTACAGAGCATCAGGTTAGGAAGGAGCATTATGATTTCAGAAGTGGTCGAGGACGTGTAGATCAGGGTTTATTTTAAAGAATGTATTTGAGAGATACTTAAAGAAACAAATGGATTTGTATATGGCATTTATGGATCTGGAGAAAACATTTGATAGGGCTGATGCAGTTCCTTTGTGGAAGGTCTGAAAAATGTTTCTTGTGGGAGGAAAGCTGTTAGAAGTAGTAAGAAGTATTCATCAAGGGTGGAAGGCATCTTTATGAGAAGTAAGAGAGGAGAGTGAATGGTTCCAAGTGAATGTTGGTCTGTGGCAGGGGTGTGTAATGCACCATGGTTTTTCAGTTTGTTTATGGATGGGGTGATGAGGGAGGTAAATGAGAAGGCCTGGGAGTGAGTTGGTTGTTGTTTGATGATGGTACAGCATCTGTGGCAGATTTGAGTTAGAAATTGCAGAAGTTTGTGACTAAGTTTAGAAGAGTGTGCAGAAGGATTAAGTTGAGAGGAAAGGTGAATAAGAGCGTGGTTGTTAGGTTTAGCAGGGTTGAGGGACTGGTTAGTTTGGGTGTGAGTTTGAATGGTGAAAACATGCTGAAAGAAGTGTTTTAGATACCTCTGGATAGATATGGCAGTGAATGGAACTGGAAGTGAGTCATAGGGCACCTGTGGATGGATATGGCAGCAAATGGAACCAGAAGTGTCATAGGGTGGGTGAGGGGACGAAGGTTCTGAGAGCACTAAAGACTGTGTGGAAAGAAAATGTTATCTGGGAGGGCAAAAATGGTTATATTTGAAGGTATGGTAAACCCAGCAATATTCTGTGAATGCAAGGCATGGGCTGTAGATTAAGGCTGTGTTGGAAATGAAATGATTGAAGGCAGTATGTGGTGTGGGATGGTTTGATTTAAGTAATGAAAGGGTAAGAGAGATGTGTGGTAATAAAAAGAGTATGGTTTAGAGATAAGTGTGGTGAAATGGTTTGGACATATGGAGAGAATGAGTTAGGAAAGGTTGACAGAGTGGATATTTGTGTCAGAGGTGGAGGGAACAAGGAAAACAGGGAGACTAAATTGGAGATGGAAAGATGGAGTGTGAAAATTTTTGAGTGATTGTGACTTGGACATGTTGGAGGGTGAAAGGCCTGCAGTGGATAGAATGAATTGAAAAATTTTAGTGTGTTGTCAATAGACTAAACCAGGGCATATGAAGTGTCCAGGGTAAACCATGGAGAGGTCTGTGTGGCCTAGTTGTGGATAGGGAGCTGTGGTTTCGCTGCAGTACTCATCATGGTTGGAGAATGAACGTGATTAGATGCAGCCATTCTTCGTCTGTTCCTGGCGAAACAGTGGAAGAAAAGATAATGAAACACATGGAATTAACCCAGTAAGCATTGAACAGCCAACCTTCCAACTTGGTCGGTCTTTAAACTCCAACCCACCAGACACATATCCATCAGAAACCTCAGTCCCCAGAGAGACATAATCCCATCTGGACATCTCTCATCGCAACACCACAAACAATATTTCAATCTATCCCAAGCCCCTTCCTGCTTGATGCAGGTACCATAAAGAAGCCACAGCACTTATAACTCATTTGCCCTACACTCTTTGCACATAGATGCACACATCATCATTACACTTATTATTTATAGTCCTAACTACAGGAATCACGATAGAAAGGACTTTTTTTTGTTAGGAAATGATTTAGTATAGAGAGAGGATTGAAAATGATAAGGGCTGTAAGATGCACATCTTCACATTCTTTTGTTAGTGTTGTAAACTTATATCACATGCTTGGAAAAACTTTTGTTCTGGCCACATCCTCTTGACTTACGAAGATAGGTTGAGGAGAGTTCAGAGTTTATGCCTTATAAGATAGAAGGCTTGCAGAGTTAAGAAGGGTAAGGTAGGCATGGGAATGCATGTTTCTACATTTTACAGATGTTTTAACATTATCTACAGACTTTAATATTTAGGATTCAAGTTCTCCTGGCAAGTCATTTGCATAGATCAGGAATGGCAGCATTCTCGATAGCACTCGCTATATGGGAATGTACAAGTTACATGACTCAATTTCAAAAGGCACATCTGATACTGATATTTGTTCTCTTTCATACGAGTATGTTCAGTGCACTGAAAGATATCAATATTATATTTTGTGTTTATTCATTGTATTTTGTAACCAGTCTCTGCAAGATGGGAGTTAATAACATTTGGCAGTCTTAAGAATGCAGTTCATTTTCTTTCATGGTAGTAGTCATTCTTATGGAAATCTTCAATGTTCATAATGCGTTACCTCTCCTTTGTTGAACATATGATATATCTGATGTCGGTTCTTTCTCCTTTGCAATTAATCAACCACTTGCCCAATGTTTTACAGACTTTGCTTTTGGATCTTCATTTTTGCTATCTTCTCTCTTAGAAATATGTTGAACATGTGTTCTTTTGCAGCCCCTTGTTACCATTCCCTCTTTAATCAAAATTTGAAAGTCATTTTTATTGTCCTGTCAAGAGCTTCACACACCTTTATTACATAGGGCAAGACTTGGATCCACATTCCTTACATCAGTGAAAATATTTCAGTATATTCTTTGAGATACTTTAGTATTCTGTTTATGTCTTGTTAGATTATTATATATAATCCTTGTGGTCTCATCCCCATCCCATCTTGTTAGTCCTGGGATTGGCATGTCCTCTGCTGTACATGTGTGTGTGTGTGTGTGTGCGTGAGAGTGATTTGAGTGGATGGGGAGATCCCCACCATGCCACTCAACTTTGGCTTGGACAGTGTGAATCGTAGTTGGCAACTAGGTTTACCAGCTTTATGGGATAAAGACTCCAAGTAGTGCCTGGGTTAATGATATGTTTATGTCGAGTGTTTAGTAATTTCTGTCGAAGTTTTTTAGTTGGGATGGTGTGTCTACTATCAATATAAAGATTAATGATATTGATAATTTTAGTTTTAACAATAACATTGAATAGAATTTCTCGTGTATACCGTCTAGTGGACTAGGACAGGAAGCCAGTATCGTAGTGTTATCCAGTACAAAATTCAGAAGATATGTGATTCGGAATATATTTTTTTAACCATACTGTACTACAGTGTTGAGAGCAACATCCTAAAACCATTTTAACTTTTGAAAGATTCTTGATAAGTAGAAATAGTCTGTATACTCACCAGTGTACTTTTGAAAACTTCATACATTTAGAGAGTAAAAAACTTACCGAAATAGGATTCATGCAAAATTGAACTCGTGTTGTTTATGGCACTTTGAACCCATAATATTGACTTGAAAATACATTAAAGAATTTGTTGATAAACTTCATATTGGTGCTATATTACATTTCTTTGATTATATGTATATATATATATATATTTGTCTTTGAATGCTTCTTCTCTCATAATATGAACAATTAGAGGATTTGTGACATGCATGTTTGATTTTGTACTTACAATACTGATTTTAGTTAAGTATGCCCTTCCTGTGTTCATTTAAGGTGATATTCCACTTTCAGCAGAAACGGATAATGTTGTTGGATCCATTTCCCATTTCGTTTTTTGTTTTCTAGTGCATTTATGTGTATTGAACATTCAATGAGTTTCTTTTATTTGAGTGAATGAAAACTGCAGAAAGCATTTTTTTCCTCCTCACACATTTCCACATACATGATGTGGAAGTGCTTCTTGCTGTACTTTGCTGATGTCATTTTCATGAGTTCTGCTTCACTGAGATCCAAAAATTTATTTTAGGGTTATATTGGCCTAACTGATCTAACTTGGTTGATATTAAAATTATTTTTTACACATTTGATTTTTTTATGTGTGCTTTGGATAGTTTTAGAGCAAGTATCTTTGTCTGTATATTGAAAATACTTCAGTGTAAGCATTTATCCATACGATAAGATGCTATCAGTGGTTTGTAGCTGTAATATTATTATGTATAAATTAAGAAAATGTAGAAGTTATCATGACATTGGATCTTTTTTTCATGAAAGCACTGTGTTTGGTATTTCTTTCGGTAGGTAGATTGTTTGTACAGTATGTCATGATTTTATTATTTAGTCATAAGGTACTAGAAAAAATATTAGAAATTAGAATTTTACATATTGATGTGTCCTTGCAGATTTAGGATTTTATGAACATTGTTTTTTTAAGGTAGAGGTGAAAGCTTGTTCTTACAAGGGGCAGTCAGGGAGTTTTGCAAACAAGTATAAAGTATAGAATGAAAAGCAGACAGAACTGTTCCTAATTTATGTCTTAGTGATCTCATTGGACATGCCCCATTTGTGCTATAAAGCTTGTGATGCCAGTCCAGTAGAATTCATATTCCTTGTGAAATAAGGTTTTTGTATTCTTTATGAACTCATCATCCTATGTAGCCAAATAGATGATGATCATATAGAACCAGTTGCAAGCTGTATGGAGGGAGGGGGAGTTGCTATAAACTTCATGCAAGCTGTATGGAGGGAGGGGGAGTTGCTATAAACTTCAAGTGCAAATAGCAACTTGTGGAATGCAGGTCTTGTGCACTGGTGTATTGTCATAAAGCAGGAACACGTCTTTGATTAATATTCCTCACAACTTCTTATTTATAGCATGACACAGTTTTATTCTATCAAGACATAATGCCATTGTTGTTTCATGTTGCATATAGTCAGTGAGCAAAATTTCTTAGGCTTTTGTAAAGTCTGTGTACTTAATTTTGGTTGTTTTTCATTGCCTGTGTAATTATGAGAGTAAATAAGACAGCTGGGAAAGGCTTGATCTCTGGCCCTGAAAGTGTGTTGTCATGTATCTTGCTTAGCTTTTTTGATTCCATAGAATCAGACAACTTTGTCTTTCAGTACAATACTTTTCAGTCTAAATAATTCTCTTTTCTGCGACTTTTTGCTGTTTCCAGGGATATTCTTGGCTTCTATGCAGTTTTCTAGCCACATGCACTTTATGTGTAGAAGATGAAAAATTCTTTGCAAGGCTATTTTGGCTGTATTCCTTATTGTTTGTTTGATATATTCTTATGGTATTGCATTTGGTTGTTTATAGATTAGTGCGGTAACACTGCACTAGAGTTGCCCTCTGCCAGTGACCTGTTGAGGGTGAGGCACTAAAGGCTAAGAAGCAGCGCTGGCGTTCACCCGTTGTGGAGACTATTGCTGTGGCAACCATCTTGAGGGAGTTCCATTTGGAACAGGCATCAGAAATATAGATGAATAGAAAGACCGAGTTGACATTTAAATCTTGAAACTAGCACTTTTCAATCATTGAAAGGAATTTAAGTTGTTCGTTTGGTGTAATTGAATCTTAATTTTCATCCCAACTTTACAAAGGACGTAGGTAATTATTCTGGTGCCAAACCTTTGTGGTTATTAAATTTTTTTGTGCCTTGAAATCCTAGATTTACCTTGTGTCAAGAATGAGATTTTTATTTAGCTCTGAATTTTTCCGTGTATGTTGTCATTGATGAAAGACAATACTCTTTTGTTGCTGGCTTCTTAGGGCTCAATTTCATGTCACCAGAAGGGAAGGAAAATTGGATGGATTGACTTCACAACTTCTAGACACTTGTGACTTGAAACAACCTCGTATTGTTGACTAAGTGAATCTTAGTTTCTAGAGGCTATCTTGCCAAAATCGTAAACATCTATAGTGCTTATATGTGGTTTTCATAACACTCAGAAATCTGAACGTCTTACACAATCAGGTCTTCAATTAGTCCATGGACTCCTCCTCAATGGCATATGAAAGCTGTCCAGACTAGGGATTATCTGCAGCTCTCTCAGGGCTATACTGGATCTCTATAACCCATATTGCTACTGTAATGCATGAATGAGTGTCATCACTGAATGTGGGCAACACAAGTTGCTGGACATTGAGTGCACAGACATCTGTGTCCGATGAAGCTTTGATTCTCTGGGTTTTAAATAATCAACCTTTTCTCAGACACAAACCTCAGGTTCTCATTGTAAAACAACTGATAGTTCCTCTTGTAAAATCAGTTTCTACTACTGTCCGGCAGTTTGCCCTCGTGATACATAGAAAAGCCTTACCATGAAGAATTATCATGTTTGCAAAACTTTAAGACTGGCCCTTGTAGTGTACTGGATTGGATCATTAGTGAAATTAACCAGAATTGGGTAGATTTTAGTTTCCATTTTTCAGAAAGTTGGGTAAAATGATATGCTCTTTTGAATATAAAAATACAGATAGATAGGTTTGGATAAATTTTTTGAAACACCTGCATATTTCATTACTTACATATTAAGACATTTGAATAGCTTGTATATTTAATAGCCAGAGATGGATTGAATTGGTCATCCTTTCAGAGTATAAAGACTTAACATATTGAATAGTTTCCATTTTTGTCCTGTAACAGCACTCATCTTTGCAATGCTAAGTTCAGGATACCATCATAGCAGATTTATTTGTCAGTTAAACCTACAAACACACACACACACACACACACACACACACACACACACACACAGATATGCACACTCAATGATGCATACGCAGAAAAAGAGAGAGAGAGAGAGAGAGAGAGAGAGAGAGAGAGAGAGAGAGAGAGAGAGATTCTGCAGGGCCCCCAGCAAGTACAGTAGTCAATCTTGTATATTGATATATTAAGATGTAAAGAGAGCAGGGATGTGAGGAAGGGATGTGATTTACACAGATAAGCTCTGTGGAGATGCTAAGTATCACAGTCTGCATTAGTGTTTTAGGGTCATTCTGTATTAATCATAAACTAAAGATAAGGTGAATTCCATCGTGTATATCACATTGGAGCAATGTAGTATACAGGGGGACGAGCTGTCTCTGGGATGACCTAAGTTTTATGAAGTGGTCAGGGGAAACCATTGATAGTTCTCTGATGCTCGGCTGTGGATGGAGGGTTATGTTTTGGGGCATTATACATGAGAACCTGAGTGAATATGATCAAAAGAGGCTGTTTTTCATCTGCTCCCAGTGTTAGAGACATTACAGAAAACAATGAATTGTTATTTAGAAGTAATATTTTATTATGAAAAGGAAATAATTAAAGAGTATTTTAGTAAAATACTCTGAATGAAAATAAATCAATAATTGCTAATAGGGTGGAGCTAACTGGCAACCATAAATGTGTTTTTATATTAGATTTTATTGTTCATACATAGGCTTGGTTTTAAGCACTGTTGAGATTCTTTGAGTGAACAGTGTTCGAAAAATATTTTTGAAGGTTGTAAATTGTTAAGAAACTGGAAAATTGAGGATACTTACAAGTCAAGTAAGGCTAGAATGTAATAAAAGATTAAGTTTGACCTCATAAATTGAGGATACCTACAAGTCAAGTAAGGCTAGAATCTAATAAAAGATTAAGTTTGACCTCATAGTTGTCACCAGAACAGTTTGAAGAAAGCTGGATGAAGGGAATTTTAAGGCTTTTCCAGCTGACAGAGAAAAGATTAGAGAAGAATTAAAAGGATGAATCAACTGTGGCTAATAAGGGATAAGAATTTACTATTAGTACTGTAGAAATACAATGAAAAGTCAAACAAGTGGATCAAGAAATCAGGAAACTAAGGGATGTAATCAAAGATCATGAAAAGTGTCAGCAATTAGATGAGGAAATTAAGGAACTGAGAATCTTGTAGTTGAAGTTTATGATTATAAGACCAAAGCAGTCAAATAAATTAACAAAGATACACCCAAGCATAAAGATCATAGAATTGATAATAGAGGATAGAGAACAGGAATTTATTCTGGCCTGAGGAAGAGAAATACAGAGTACTGGCTGGTGCAGAAGAACCGAGACAAGGGTATGTTGAAACAGAGGGACATAGTAAAGTACAGCTATAGAGATGCAGTATGCACTCTTAGAGACAAAAAACTCTGCGAGATGAATGGTTGGAAGTGTTCATTGTTACATTTGCTAGGGTTAGGAGTATTCAGGAACAGTGCATGAAGATGACCAGATTTTATAAAAAATCAAAGATGTTGAGGTGGATGAATTACTGTTGATCAGTTTAGCTGACAAGTTGGCTATGCCAAAAATATAATGAAGTTGGAGGTAAGTAGACATAATTTGTTCATGAATTTTGAACTGGAAGAGTTCATATTCTAGAAGAGAACATCATGGAGGAAGTACAGAATGGAGAACTACACACATATATTGAATGTAGTATCTGTGATTAAAGGAACTAAGAGAATAGGTGGGTATTGTTGAAATTTAAGGGAATGACAGTATTGATTACTTTCAGTATTTATAGAGACTAAGAGCTTTATGAACCATAGAAAATCTCGTGGGTTATTTATCAGATATGTTGGATCAAATGAAGAATGCTGTCATAAGGCAAAAATTGGGAGGTTCTTAGGGATGAGAGCGTGTTATTCACTTTGCTGTCACAGAGCAATTAGATGAATTTAGTAGTGTTACATTTTAAAGTATTGCACTTGAAAGCAGATTGACTCTTAGTAAATGTAAGAGGATTTAAAGACTGGGAAAATCCTACAACATTTTGTAGCAGTAAAGAGAAAACTAGATATATAGAGATAAGAGCTGTGTATATGTTGTTATAATCCCATTCTCAGTTTATGGAGATGCATCAAGTATACACAGCCTCCTCATTATCATTCATTGTAGCCCAAACTCCACTGAGTTGAGATTGGAAGGGGGAATTGTAAAGTTTTGAAGTGGTTGAAAAAATAACCAAGTAATCTGTTGAATTATCTTACGCATGAAGCTTATGATACTGATGAAGTCTCTGTGCTAAAGGAGTAAGTAGAAATACTCGATAGGTCCCCTGAAATAGTGTCATAAAGCACATTTAGAAGCGAAGCTGTGGTTCCTGTCTATGAGAACAATCAGGAAACTGCAGACCAGTATCCCTTATGAATGTAGTCAATAATCCCATATCTTGATCTTTTTCTCATATCCTTCATCCTTAAACTAATGTGTATTCATCCACAACTCTCGTGCTATTGTAGTGTAAATTTACATATTTTTTGATAAGTTTCTTTTACTTTCATAGTGTATTTTTACATCTTTTCTGACAAGTTTCTTGTCCAAATTTTTTGCTTTTAATCTTAGGTTATTCAGTCTTTCCATCTCAATAAGAGCTGTTCGTGGTTGATGTTATCAAACTGGTTTTGAAACTGTAAGGTTGTGATCAAGTCATTTGTTATTCTTGTCTTTATCATGTTGTGCAAATTACAGGACCTTGGCCTCTCTCCATAATGCAGCTCTTATTTAAGGTGCTATTTTTTATACTTATGGACCTTTCTTCAATCTTCGTTTTTTAAGCAACCTTTCAAAATTCAAGAAGTTTATTCTAATTGAAGTCTGACATGTTATAGATAGCTTGTTATGTATTTTGTTTGTACATTTATTTTGATATTTGCCAGCAAGTTTTTTAAGCTGATGTTGTTTGAGAGGTTGCATACAATGTTGACTTATGAGTCTAAAGTCTCACACAGTAACCTGTAGCTTGTTTCCTGCTAGATTGTATTGATATCAAGACTTCATTCTGTCCCATCTTCATTACTTTGGACTTACTATGGATGAATTTCTTCAGCCATGTGTTAGACAAACTCTGGAGCATGTTTACTTTTGAATTGGTGCAGTCCTAGTCAGTCCATACTTCTTTCATGACCTTAGCATCATCATCGAGCATATTCAGGTATCAGTCTAGTTCTAGCAAGTTTTGTACATGAACTAAGAGTAGCAACGGAACCAAGACCAGTTTTGAGGAAGCTCCACTGTTTGTTCTCTTTACCCACCCTCCACAACAATAGTTTTCAGTCCATCGA
Source organism: Panulirus versicolor (assembly GCA_032361705.1). Classification (NCBI taxonomy): domain Eukaryota; kingdom Metazoa; phylum Arthropoda; class Malacostraca; order Decapoda; family Palinuridae; genus Panulirus; species Panulirus versicolor. Next base: position 10,725 of record JAUUDZ010066055.1, read on the forward strand.
ATATCCCCTGAATGCTTACTTGTGAATCCACCATCCTTGCCAACCTCCTTTGGGGTAATTTCACATGCTTTCAGACAGTCAAGGAAGTTCCATGTTCTTTGTCCAAAGTGGAGCTTGCTGATTGTTAGAGTGGTAGATTTAGCCCTAAGAGGAGAAAAGGAGAAAATAAGTGGGGAACTAGATGATAAAAGTGCAAAGTGCATATAGTGGAGGACTTTATACACCAAACACCATCAAACTAGGATAGGAAGGCAGACAGAAAAGCTTTGAAATTGTTATTAAGTACATAAGCAAACCCATTTAAGGCATGTGGTCTTGATGAGTTATCAGTATTTGCTAAAGGATAGTAAAACATTGGAAAAGAACAGAAAAGCAAATGAATAGAGAGAGAGAACTTAGATTCTAAATAATAAGGTCATGCATAACCAGTGTATCGGACATTCATGACTTAGTGAACTCTGATTTAGATGAGATAGATGGGTGGAATATGCATTCTTCGACTACCAGAAAGCATTTGGCAGTGTCCCACAGAAGAGTTTATAAAGAAATTGGATTTCCAGGATTTTCAGGCAGGCATAAGAGGGAATTCTTTTAATGGCTTCAGATTATTTTAAGTGTCTTACTGGATTGGAGCATAGGAGGCACGTCAGGAGTGTCTTCTCTAAGTGGGTTGGAGATACCTTCTGCATGCTACAGGGATCATCTTTGGCTGACTGCCATCCTTGATGTATGTAATTGTCTTGTCAGAAGGATTTGAATCGTACCTTAATATGCTTGCAAACGATTTAAGGTCATGAGTGAAGTATGAAATAATTAGGATTGCTTCAGCTTACAAAGAGATTTAACTATGCTTCAGAATTGGATTGATACATGGTTGATGAAGCTCAGCTGAAGCAGATGCAAAGTGATTGAGATTGAACACCATGAGAGAAGACCTCATTATGAATAATCTAACAGACAGCAAGATATCTAAGTATCTGTGAGAGGGACTTGGGGGTCTGCACTTTACCTAGTCTGTTGCTAGAACACCAATGTAGGAGAATAGTGAGGGATATAAACTGACTGTAGATACATAGATTTATATCTAAGGACGTGGGCACGATGATTAGTGAGATATTGATGACATGTATGAGACATAAATTAGGATGATTCTGAAGTTTGGTCACTTAAGCATCACAGAGTGGAGGAGGTACAGAGGAGGGCAAATAAAGATGTTGCCTGAAATGAATGAGCTGAGTAATGGAGAAAGGGTCGAAACTTTTGCTCACCATCAGAAAGAGAAGAATAAGTAGAGATTTGGTCATCACCTTCAGTTTTCTAAACCAATCAATGTTTCTTTGATAAATGGAAAGGAGAGCAGCCAAAGGTCATACAAAGGAAATAAGCAAGAATAATTATAGAAATTTTTTCTATCAAAGAAGTGGATGAGTGGAATAATATAAGGGATACATGTGTGAATATAAACAGTATTGAGAAGTTTAACAAGTTTTGTGATGGTATAGTAACTTCAAGAGATGGGGGTCCCACAAGTGTGGAACTCCAGCCCTGTGTACAAGTTGGTAATTACATGCATGTGCATGGGTGGATTATGTGTCCTTAGATTAAATGCTGACTGAAGGGGTATACTCCACTGGCGCAAAAATTATTGTTTCAAAGAAAACCAAGGACAGTGATGTCTGAGAACCCTTTTTCCACCGAAATATGGTTACTAAAGGTGTTCCCAAGACATACTTGAATATAATTTTGTAGGTGATACTTAAGTCATAAGAAGAATAAGGAATAATAAGGACTGGGTCAATTTAGAAAGGAACTGAGACAGTTTTCAGAGTTGGTCACATTCTTGGTTTATTAAGTTCAGCCCAACCAAATGCAGTGTTGAAGATGGGAGGTTGTGAAAGAAGGTCTTGATAAAGATATGCTATAGGAGGTAAAAAGTTACCTAACCTGTCATCAGAAGACCACATCAGTGTACAGATAGATATTAGAACTTGAATTAAGTACAATGGTAGGGTGTTTAACAAGCTTTTAGTTCTGGATTAGAATATCCATCTCAAGTTTGGTCACCTCTCAAGAAACTAAAAGAACCAATGCACAAGGTCCAGAAGAAGACAACAGGGAAGTTTCCAGGAATTAAGAGAACTAAGCTAAAGGAGTAAGTTAAGGCTGTAGATTTGACTACCATGGAAAATAGAACATATAAGCAGAGATTTGATTACAGCCTTCAGTTTTCTAAACCAGTTTGACAGTGTGGACAATGAACAGTTCTACAAATGATGTAAAGTGCAACCAGCAGTCATATCAAGAAATTATGCGAGAATCTTCTTAGAAAAAGTATAAAGAAATAGTTTTATAGCATCAGAGTTGTGGATGAATGGAATATGCAGAATTATAAACCTTGGAATGCTGACACTATACAAAAGTTTAAAGGTTTGTATGAGAATGTTCAAAAGTGGTTCTTTTATGGTTTAGAACTCCCTGCACTTATTTTACAGGTAGGTGTATGCAGATAGGTAATTACACACACAAACACCCACACACACACTTTATATATACACACTTTTAAAGCAACCTTCAGAGTAATTTGATCTTTTTGGTTTTTAGGGAAAAAAGTGGAGGGAAACAACGCAGGTGCTGTTCACGTGATAATGAAAAGAAAATATCGCCAGTACATGAACCGAAAGGGTGGCTTTAATCGACCTCTCGACTTTGTGGCTTAATTCATCCACTCCTTGGATTTACAAAGGATAATTTTTGATTAAAGAGGAAGAAGAGTTTTTTAATTTGAAAAGAAGAAGAGTTTTTTTCTGTTCATATAATGAATTGAAATAGCTAAAAGTGTTTCAAGAGTCTTTATTTTATCCCAGCTGCTCTGGAGGAGGCTTATTATATGTTTATGTATATTTTCATTATTCTGCTTTTGTTGTATGTACAGTTTGTACAGTTTGCTTAAGTGTTTGGCCACTTATGTAAAACACAGTAGGATAAGTGTGGACTTGTATGAGATCTGTATTACTATTCAGTTTAGTACTTGAAATTTTAGTTTTTCTATTTAAAATGTAACATGTGGCTGTACTGCACATTGGTGAATTATTTCATGTTTTTCCCTTTTATTGCAATTATAGAATAATTCAGTCCTTGCTAATGTATTAGTTTGTAATAAAACCAGGAATGTTTGATGTTTATGAATGTGAATTTTGAGAAGGGAAATAATGTTATGTAAGCTACTGTTAGAGAGAAATTTATGTGGTGGTATTATGTATACTGACAGAAAATAATGAACCTTTTTTCATTAGATATATTGTGAATCTTAGTTTTACTTGGTTTTACTTGAATGTTTTCTGTGTTAGATGGCTATAAGCTGTCAACTAATCCCATTTTAAAGCTTCATATACACCTCTTGGATATCAAAGTACACGTTTAAAAAGGAACCAGATGAGACATCAAAATGTTTTAACAACCCAGCAAGCACTATCCAGCTGCTCAGTGTGTTTATGCTTCTTACCAGCTGTATCCTTTCTAATCCGCAAAATAGTTTCACAGTTACCTGATATTATGGCTCCAGTTCTCTTAGGAAGTGTTTTTCTAACCAGTTATTTAAGTCTTAGATAAGGAATACACTGGTCTGATGGTAAAAATGAATTGAGTAACTATACTTAAAATTGAGTAACTGTACTTAGAAATGCATGATGATTGCACCACATCACATTTTTTCAAGATTTGTGGATTATGTTGTTGGGCATATTCTTATTCTGAAGTTGTGCAAGACACTTAGGATGGTTCATCAATCATTTACGAGTAGACATAAACTGACACGAGGCAAATATATTAATTCTTCTGGAGTTTAAGATTGCTTCATGACTTTACAGTAGTTTCTTACTGTTTTCTTAGTATTATTACAGATGGCAAACACAAAGTCCACCATTAGTAGGAAACATAATTATATTAGAAAGCGCTGTGGTGCATACATGTGACCCTCCTGTGTGGTTAGATCATGTACACATTCATCCATAATAGGAAAATTATTTTGCGTGTTTACTACAGGGGCAACAGTAACTTTGTTTCACTTGTTGAGAAAGGTTATCCTTTCAGTGCTAAAAGCTGTGTAGAGCTAAGTACTCCATTTTATAGCTGGCTGGTACATTGCCCCTCCCAAAATGTTCATGGAGCTTATTGTACTCATATGCAGCCATTTTCCCTCCTGAAGTAACTACTGTATTGAGTAAAAGCACTTTAACCAATCCAGGATGACTTGTGAACTTAATCATGAGAGATTTGAAAATCAAAGAGTAAGTGTGATTTGTTTGTGAACGTATCACTTTGGATTTGATTTGCCTTCTGAATCAGTTGAGTTGGGAGATGGTGGCATACTACTGCATCAGTCTACTGGAGGAGAACGATGGTAGGAAGGCAGAGAATTTTTTTCTTTTTTAAGGGAGTACCATACTACAGTGTTATCTCTGCACAGAATATCACTCTGTACCTACAACCTATAGTATACATGTGTTGAGCAGTGAGTTTGTTTTTACTGATATTGAATTCCTTGGACAAGCCAGCATTTTTAGCTTGGAGGTTACTGCAGTTTCAGACAACAGAGAGGGAAGTTGGTTGAATTTTGAGAGAGAGGCCCAGGATTGAGCACATAGGTTCGAATCCTGGTTATGGCAGTTGGTCAACAGTCAGTCCAGCTGTTCATCCACCCCTAGGGGTTGGTCGATAAAATGGGTACCTGGATCAGGCAAGGGTATACATATATGTATTGTGTTAATGGGATGGCCTTGATTAGGGCCTCTGCTGCCCATGGTGTCTCACCTATAAAAAAATTCCATTTTGGAGTAACTGTTGGTATGTTATTGATGGTTCCATTTTATCTATTACCATCAGACAATACTAGCATAGAAGGCTGTGTTTGTTTGATGCTACATTCAGTGTTTAAGGTAGTGCCAGGAAACAGACAAAGAATGGCCCATCCACTGATATACACGTACATACATGTGTGCGTGGGTGGGTTGGGCCATTCTTTCATTTGCTTGCTTGCGCTACCTCACTGACATGGGAGACAGCATAATAAATGAAATATATATATGTTTATTTAGTTATTATACTTTGTCGCTGTCTTTCATGTTAGCGAAGTAGCGCAAGGAAATAGATGAAAGAATGGCCCAACCTGCCCACATACACATGTATATACATACAAGTCCACACATGCATATATACATACCTATACATTTCAACGTATACATATACATACATACACAGACATATACATATATACACATGTACATAATTCATACTTGCTGCCTTTATTCATTCCCGTCGCCACCCTGCCACACATGAAATGACAACCCCCTTCCCCCACATGCGCGTGAGGGAAAATGAAACATGATAAGTTCCCAAGTGCACTTTTGTGTAATAATCACATCATCAGGGGAGATACAAGAAAGAAATATGTCAGTCGATATACAACGAAGCTTACCAAATGGCGTCCTGGCTAGGTCTCTTCGTTGTATATCAACTGACTTATATTTCTTTCTTGTATCTCCACTGATGATGTAATTAGCACACGAAAGTGCACTTGGGAACTTATCGTGTTTCATTCTTTCTATTACCACACATCTCTCATACCCTTCCATTACTTACTTGATCAAACCATCTCACACCCCATGTAGTCCTCAAACATCTCATCTCCAACACATCCACCCTCCTCCGTACAACCCTATCTATAACCCATGCCTCACAACCATATAACATTATTGGAACCGCTATTCCTTCAAACATACACATTTTTGCTCTCCGAGATAATGTTCTCACCTTCCACACATTCTTCAATGCTCCAAGAACTTTCACCCCCTTCCCCACCCTGTGACTCACTTCCGCTTCCATGGTTCCATCCACTGCTAAGTCCACTCCCAGACATCCAAAATACTTCACTTACTCCAGTTTTCCTCCATTCAAACTTACCTACCAATTAACTTGTCCCTCAACCCTACTGAACCTAATAACCTTGCTCTTATTCACATTCACTCTCAACTTTCTTATTTCACACGCTTTACCAAACTCAGTCTTCTGCAGTTTCTCACCCAAATCAGCCACCAGCACTGTATCATCAGCGAACAACAACTAACTTGCTTCCCAAGTCCTCTCATCCACAACAGACTGCATACTTGCCCCTCTCTCCAAAACTCTTGCATTCACCTCCCATCCATAAACAAATTAAACAACCATGGAGTCATCACACACCCCTGCCGCAGGAACCAATCACTTTCCTCTCTTCCTACTTGTACATATGCCTAACATCCTTGATAAAAAAAACTTTTCACTGCTTCTAGCAATTTACCACCCACACCTTATAATCTTAATATTATTATTTTTTTGTCACATAAATTTTATCTATCATATCCAATCCTGAATCATTCTTTTAATATTTTCACCTGAAATACCTTGCCTCTGAAGAGTTCTTTTGTTACTTCGATCCATGTCTTCCATGGTCTGATTCTTTCTCGTATTACCTTCACTTACACCTGTTATCTTGATCGGCTGATCACCTGCCATAAGTTTGCCATGACCACATAATACCCAAAGATAATTTTGCATGTTTTTTCTGGATTTCTTCATAACACATATCCCTCATACATTATCATACTTTACTTTGTCTTTCCCAGTTTGTATTTCTTTACATTCACTGTTCAAGTTGTCTGGTTCTTCTGTTAATATTTTTGAGCTGTCTTGACTTTTATGAATGTTAGTCTCATTCTTATCTCACATCTGGGACAAGCATCATTCATACTAACTACTTTCATGCACTAGACTTCATTTTTTCCCCCACTCTTTTAGGGCATTTTAGGGGATGTTGCATGAATTTACATATTGATAAGAGTTGTTTGTCATCACCAAAAAATTTTTGCAAATTAATGAGTTCATTACCTTTTTTCCTTTTACTTGGTAGGACGTAAGGCAACATGAATGCCTCTTGTTCAATTTTGTAAAGCTCTGCTGATATATATTTGTTACTGTAATCAGCCAATAGAATTTCTTAATAGCACATTTTTTTATAAAGTATGATTATTCCCATTCCAGTTTCTTGAAGTTGCATCATGGAATGCAGGGGTGTTTCAAGTTTTCTCAAGATGGATGTTTCCAGTCACAGAATTCATGGTCATTTCAATTCAGTTTAGTTCATTTATTTTCAGTGATCGTGTACATGACAATTTGTCTGCTAAACATTTCTGTATGTGTAGTGTTACTTGCAGTTCTTCTCTCAGATGAATAATTTTACTTTTGAAATAAAAAATCACTGTAGAAAGTAAATTTTTAAGTTTCTTATAAAAGCTGTTATGCATATGATGCAAAAGATTTTCCATAAAAAAATTATACAGTAAATGTCACCTTAGAAAATGAGAAACTACTTTAGTTGCTTGGTGTGCAGATGCTTATTTCCAACACTTAAGAGTGGTTTACAGTATTACTTTATATATTTTTAGTCTTTTGCTCTTTTTTTATCTTAAGCATAAATACATACAAGATGATGGGATCATCCTAAGCAAACTTGTTCCTTCCATGCTAAGTGATTTATGAATTTTGATCAGGAAAATGAGATATATTCTTTTCATACTAAGCAAAGCCTCCACCTGCTCTTGTATTTTTCAACAAGATTGAATGTAGGGCTGTATCTGCCACTTGAATGTGGGGATGTATCTGCCACTGGAATGAGAGAGGTTAGAGTAGTTGATCAGTGGTGAACATGGTTTAGTATGTAAAACTTTTACTATTTTACTAATAATGTAGTTTTAGTAATATAGAAATGTATATTTTTTAATAAAGATATTCAAAATAAGATTTGGTTTTAATTACCTAGCCATGTAATGTTAGTTTGGGAGAAATCATATGATTGATTTGTTGGAGAATTATGGTATCATCATAGGATGTGATTTTCATTCTTGATTTTTTTTAGATTTACATTTTGGTAGATTTATGAATCATGCTAAGCAACAATATTATGGTTCATGTATTTGCATTATTTTGACTTTAAAACCTAAAGGAGTGGGTCTTCCATTGCATTTTACATGATTAATGATTAAACTGCTCACACTCGGTCTGCTTGCACGGTTTTGCGTCGCCAGTACGTGCCGAGTGGTTGTTTTAGAGTTTGCTCCACCTCCATTTACCTAAATACATTTTCATCCCAAATTACTAGAATCACAGATAGGGAAGGCAGACCCAGTAAGAGAAAACGCCATATTTTATCGCAAGTGTTTGGTTACAGAAGGTAGATCAGTCAACTGGTCGGTGTAGAAAAATTTTCGGTGCATATATTGCTGAACATGGTGGTACCTTCGCTGGAGAGATTGTTCAAGTTAAACCCGTGTAAAAAAAAAAAAAGGCTCTCAACACGACTACCCAGAAAAAAAAATCGACATATTCTGTAGTGGCTAACATTAGTGATCCAACTTTCCTATGCCATAAAACATTACCAAAGTCACCCAAGTTTGGATTGTTTATTGAACCTTCAACATAAACACAGGGACTCAGACAAGTCTGTTCAGTGTGGGAGAGCTGACACAGGTAATTTCTGAGAATGTTTCATCGGTCAGCTGCGACAGCGACAGAGGTGTTGGATCTACTAAACCATTAAATGTAGGTAAGCCATGAAGTTGATAATTTAATAGTTAATATTTTTTTTCAAATTCGCAATTTTCCGCCTTAGCGTTAAGAACAGAGGATAGCCTTAGAGGGAATATCCTCACTTGGCCTCCTTTTTTGAAAATTAAAAATGGGAGGGGAGGACTTCCAGCCCTCCACTCCCTTCCCTCATAGTCGCCTTCTAGCCTTCTACGACAAGCAGTGAATACTTGGGAAGTATTTTTTCTCCCCTATCCTCAGGGATATAAAATATCCTGATTCAGTGAGTCTCGTCTTTTAAATATCAATAAACTATGGAATGAGGTGTATTAGTTTTTTCGACATGTTTATGAGTGATTACTATAATCAGCATACGGTCATCATAGAATATTATCTTCAAATCTTCCTTGACATTTATAGTCGGCTGATTACATACGTACATATATTCAGACATTTTGTTTGTAAGGGAAGTTTATGTCTTTGCTCTTATATCTGCAATGCTTAATTAAGCGTAGTTAACACTTTGAGTGGCATTGCTAGTCCATTGCTCTCTATCGAGTGTCTTATTCAGGAAGCAACACGAATAAACACATGTTAAAAAAGGTTGGTAATTACATCAGTAAGTTACCACTGTATATAGTAAAGCCATAAGTTTGGATTACCCCCATCATCCTTGTGTAACCTTACGGGTATAGGCGGGACCCGGGCGGGTAGCGGGCCGTGGCTAGCAGGTGGTAGAGGCTCCGCCACAAACCTAAGGTTAGTTGTGTTGTAACTATCGTCGGGTCGACACGGGCGAGGCTCATCCTCACTCACACTCACTCACTCATTCACTCACGCACGCAGGGTAAGGCGATGTCATTGTTCACTTTCCTACTGATGCTGATAATGAACCGCAGCAGCCGGAAATGGTAACAGCGCCATGTGTATTGCTCACATGTACGTAAAAGACCTTACTAAAGACTGTGGTTATGAAATCATAACATGTATAAATCATGTAGTTACGGGTCTGCTAAATTACTATCCAATGTATTCCCAAACATCTCAGTATGTCTTTGTAAATCACCTACCTAGCATATCACAGTGGTAAGTCAGGGTACTGGAGATAAGGAGAGGCTAACTAGCCCACTAGTGACAGAGGTCATAAGCGAGGTTAGGAGAGTGCACTGGCGTTTTGGGCTGAAGATGTTAACCTTATGAATTGTAAAGTTTGTGGCCAGATATTTGGACGCACCTAGAACAAAACACTAGTTGAACTGTTGATT
>JAUUDZ010066056.1:0-10155 GCA_032361705.1 Panulirus versicolor
GTGCTGTCAATGGATTGAACCAGGGCATGTGAAGCGTCTGGGGTAAACCATAGAAAGTTCTGTGGGGCCTGGATGTGAAAAGGGAGCTGAGGTTTCGGTGCAGTACACACGACAGCTAGAGACTGTGTGAACGAATGTGGCCTTTGTTGTCTTTTCCTAGCGCTACCTCGCACACATGCAGGGAAGGGGGTTGTTATTTCATGTGTGGCAGGATAGCGACGGGAATGAATAAGGGCAGACAGTATGAATTATGTATGTGTATATATGTATATGTGTGTGTGTGTGTATATATATGTATACGTTGAGATATATAGGTATGTACATGTGCATGTGTGGACGTGTATGTATATACATGTGCATGTGGGTGGGTTGGGCCATTGTTTCGTCTGTTTCCTTGCGCTACCTTGCTAACACGGGAGACACCGACAAAGTATATTGGATAAAATGAATATATTAAGTATTGTTTTCAGATAAATTTAAGATCTGTGTGTAAATATAATTCTTCCCTCGTTGGTGATTTTTTCTTTATCGTGAACTTACAAATCTTAGGTTTTCTGATGAATTCATTTTCTCTGAGTAATTGCAAAAGTTGTGATAGCATATTAGCTCTGACTGAAATATTTCTTTAAGCATTATGAAAATATTCATGTGACTTTTGTTGAAATTTTCTTATAATTTGCACAGGAAATTGTCTGTCTATACGGGTGCAGTCTTCTACCTAATCAAGATTTTCTGAGGTAAGAAAAAAGATATATTTTACAGTCCAAGTGATGTTCAGGAAAACCCCATTCTAAAAGACTCAATAAGGGAAAGGATTATTTATTAATGTAATTTAATCTTATTTTATTCCTAAACAATCGTAGTGTGTTGCTTGGCTGTGCATGTTTTGCTCTGCTTTTGGTGCATTATATACATCTCCAGTGTGAATGTGCACTAATGAGACATTGTTAGTTTGCTACTGACTACCTTTTGAAAGTGTAGTTTAGTGAGGATGTGTTGAAATGTTTTGGATATATGGAGAGAATGAATGAGGAAAGACTGACAAAGGATATGTCAGAGATGGAGGGAACTAGGAGGATCAGGGTTTGTGAACATACAGGAGGGTGAGAGGTGTGCAAGGAATAGAATGAAGTGGAACGATATGGTATACTGGGGTGGACATGCTGTCATTGGATTGAACTAGGGCATGTGATGCGTCTGGGGTAAGTACAAATAATCAAGTGTACTCTACACAGATGACTCAACACTACATTCATCCACATCCATCAGTTGTGCCCCTTCTCTCACTTAATCTTCTTGCATCTTGATACATCTTCCTCGGTACACTTAGACAGGGTATGTCAGTGGGTAGACAATATCTAATCGAGTTTAATGCCAGTTTCTACCCCTCTCTCTTGAAAATCCTTGCAACTCTAGTTTCTCATTTGGCAATTCTATGATTACACCTCTTGAGTCTATGAACATATTTGGCATTACATTAAATCACTTTCTTGAAAACCCACATTTTGGGAATAGTTAAGTCGGCCTCTATATTAAAGGAAAAGTGTCCTGTTTAGATGTCCTATTGTAGTGTATGGGACATTTGCACTCATTAGTATGATTCATATTTGCAATTCACACATTGATCCATTTCATATTCAGTATTGTAGGTTGTGAGAGGATCTTTAGAGCATTTCCAGATTGCTTTTTTTTTCAGAAAGAAACAATAAGTAATGGCAATGGCAGGTACAATGTAGATTGTTAAAACTCATTTAAGGCTTCTGTTTCATGGTTATTTAAATAATTTTTGGCTTCTAGTTGTGTATGTATTAGTACATTTGCAGAAGTTTGTGATTAGTTAGACTGCATTTGATGCATGTCATTTATCACCCTTTGTATCCGTGCCGCAATTGATTTGTACCACATTTTTACTGAAAAGACTAATTGTGGGTTTCCAGAAAATACTGAGCTTTGTCTTCCACCAGCAGTAATGTGGCTACTTTGTCATGATAATCATCATGCCCTTCTTTTGTTACATTATACTAGAACAGATTGATATCCTTACTGGATAAGGATTTGATAATGAAAAATGTTTGTGGTGGATGTTAGGATATGTAATATGAAGGAAAAGGCTTCAACTGGTAAGCCACTGTGGATTTTTGTAGATTAATTGCTGTGTTTACACAGCCGAGTGAAAAATGAATATCTCCAGTTGACAAGTGCCAGATCTAATTATTTCAATTCTCTTGCAGGCAGTTCCTGTCGAGATGCTGATGTAGATTATGTTGTAATATAATAAACATAAACCTTGTTTAAGTATTTTTATCATTGACCATTTTCTTTCCAAATTTACTTTCTTACCCTTATCGTTATCCTCGCGCTGACATTTGATATCTTTATGCATCATCTTTTTTCTAATTTCATGCACATCATATTTATATTAGATGTGGTAAATTACATTTTAAGCACTTGCAGAATTGTTTTAAGATTTCTAGTGAGGGTGTATAATTTAAGTAGGTATGAACAGTTCGAGAAAACTATAGACAATGAAACATGGTATGACGTTTGTGAATTACTAAGACACAATAGGATGAGTTTCGTTGTGTGGCCTTAGGTTTTTCTCTGGCGGTCTTTAAGATAAGTTCTCACTTTGCATATTTTTTTACGCGTTTTCCTTGTAGAACGAGATTACCATAAACTGTCATATCTGAGTTAAATTCTCTTTATATGATAGTTGTATTAGCATAACCATTCAGTTGATTACTGTTTTTTGTGCCTTTTAGTAGTATATCAAATCAAGATGACAAAGTATTTGTTGGAGTTTATGAAGGACCGTGGAGGAACAATCTCTGATTATCACAGGATGAGGCCATTGCATGGCAAAGGTCATCTTTGCCCAGTTGAAGTTGGAACGCCCACTGAAGTTGTATCCCACCAGTACTGATGCCCGTCTCATCAAAGATGGTTGTGGATCATGAAGATTTTTCCTCTTTAAGATCGTGTGACCATCATTAAGTGCGTTGATTCAACATGACTGAATCTTGTCTTAACCAGAAGCATCGCCAGTAACTAATGCTGTTCAATCTTTCCTCCTGTTTTCCAACCAGATGGTTCTGGCCTTGATAAGTAGCATTGAAGCTCATATTTTTTCATTTCTTATTTGGATGATTTATAAAGTCTAATACTCGTACAGAACTTACGACCTTACTACTTTCTATCTCTCAAGGTTTTCTATTTCCTTTGGACGACCTAGGCTACGGTTTTCTCTTTCACGTTATCGAAAACTATTTAAAAAAAAAAAACAATAAAATACTACTAAAGGGGAAAGTAAAGCTATGGTCATTTTCTTGATCAACTAGTTGTACCAAGGTTGAGGCACAAAAGGCTAAGAATCTGTGCTAGTTCACTAATATGGAGACTGCCGTAGCCACCCCTTTGAGGTAGTTCCAGTTTGGAACGCGTCAGATCGAGAAACCATACTATGCCACAAACCTGTAAACAGAAGCGCCCAATCAGATTATTCCTTCATGAAACCGCACCACCTTTACCAGTTTGTTTGTCAAGACGCCGTACTACAAACGCAGTACCACTTGTTTACCGCCTTGAAAGTACTTCACATAATAAATATCCCTGCAGACTAGAGAACATAAGACGTGCCCAAGATGCTCAAATAGAACCCGATGCATGGGAAAGAGGAAGGTTCTTTGCATGGTGACTGATCAAGGTCCATAAGAGCAAGTGGTTTAACTGGAAAATTACAAAAAATCGTCTAAACGCTTTTTCCATAATATGCGGTAGTTAGATTTCAGTTTACACACATGAAGTCCTGCAGTTGTAATAAATCAAATTCGATTACCTTATTCAGGAATTTTCAGTGATAAAAATCGGTTCTTTTTTTTTGTTAGACTATGGATGCTAAAAGTATCAAACTATTTTTACTAAGTTTAATGCATTTGCACTATTTCCTCAAGGTTATTCGGTGAGAACGAGCTCAAGCATTTTGCATTGTAGGCAGTGTAGAACGACCAATAATATCGTGAGTAGAACTGATATTTGAGATTGATGGAAGGATAGAACTGGCATTAGAATTAGCACCAGGTCCCGAGACCTCTCCAGAGCTCGGATATTGACATACCCACCTATAATCATAACCCAACAACATCTTAAGTTAAACCTCGTGCCTCTAAATATAAACTACATAAAAAGTCCCGCTACGCCCGGCATCTGAACCCATCTATATACCAAACCCACACAGATGCATCCCTGCCAGTCTTGGTCTGGGCACTATTTTGGTGCCATCCCGTTTCACCTGAAGTCCGCGGCCTACCATCTCGTCCCACTTGTGTTGGCACTCGCAAAGTTCATGCAATTTTTATTGAATCATATCCTATATAACCTTTTTAGGGCAACAAATTAATGGAACTGTGTGGTGTAACCGATTTTAACGACGCTGACCGTGACTCGTTCACTGGCCGCTTGGGGTCACGCCCTTTAGGTTCGAATCCTGATTGTGGCAGCAAGTCAACCCAGCTGGTCAACCTCCTGCAGAGATTGGTCGACATAAAGGTTACCTAGATTAGTATGAGAGGATGTGGCCATCGCCTGTTTCTGACGTTATCTCGCCACTGCGGAAACTGATGGTTAAGTATTGAAGTGCATTACCCTTAGAGAAATGGTCTTTATTCCGCTAATCGGTTGCCATTTCTGTTTCGGTTAACAGAAATATATAAACGCATGTTAACATTAAGAGATTTACATGGAACAATGACACTGCACTCTTTACGTAAATCACTAGGAACGTACGAAACCAGTTAAATATGTCGCGCTTCACAATCTCCCCACCACAGGTCACCATAAACACCAACTACATCCCATCACATAAAACAAATATGAATATTGCTTCCGTCTTCCAAGACCAGACGTAAGCACCTATTTGTAATGTACCAGAAGGCGGTGTTGCACTCTTGGTGTCACCCATCCCTTGAGTATGATCGTAATTATTGCCTCAAACTCGAGTATGCTGCTGCATTAACCATGTCCTAAGTCATTCAGTTCCATTCATTTGCCACTCTTGCACTATTAAAGCGTGAACATCCTTTTTAACAAGTTTCCTATTTAATTACGTTGTCCACGTTTTTCAATCCCTTCATCTAGAAGAACTGTTCATTGTACACGTTATCGCTATATTTCAAAAACAAAGATTGTGATTAGGTCACCCCTTCCTCTTATCTCTTACAAGTTCGATAGATTTAAAATTCCAGCTCTTCATTGTTGCCCTACTATTCTATTAGCTCTTTGAGCTTCCTTATTTATGGTACCAAGCCTGAGAAGCATAATCTAGTTTGTCCTTACGTAGGATATAAATAGCTTGCTAGATATCAACCTATCCATATACTTGAAGGGTATTCTGATATTTACCAGCAGATACGTTGGCTCCTTCACCATTTTCCCTAAAGAATGACTCCGGCGACTGGTTGTGAACGATGTCTAATCCTTAAGCTTATTTTCTGGTAGACTACGTTTCATCCACCAATTTTCATATCGACTTGGGTTCCTTCCCCGGTAACATGGTGAGATCCTCCTTGCTTTCCTCTTGCCTCACGACCTCTGCATCATCTGCAAGTATATTCAAATGCAGTCCCACACCCTCAGGCAAGTCATATACAAAGACCCAGAAGAAATATCGTCCAAGAACCGAACCCTGTGGCACTGCGCATATCATTTGGGAATCCACTCTTAACATGTATTCCCTCCACTCACGCTAAGATAATGGTTAATCCTAGCAGAGTCTGATATCAAGCTTTCTGGTTGAATGATGAAAAATAAATCTCAAGTTCTGCTGAACATGCTTCATGTCAGATATGACTTGATATTGAAATATGAATCTTGTTTTATAACGAAAGTAAACAAAAATTATCAGCTATGGAATATCACCTTTTGTACTGTAGTAACTCTTGTAATGGTGGCTACACTTGTACTGCTTAAACAATTCTTATTCAGGCTACTAAGAGCTCTTAAAAGCATTCTAGTACAGAAAAAGTAAAAGTATTGTTCACGTGTTTTGCTCAAAGCTGACTATCAGCCTGATTAGGCATTTAAGATCTGCTGAATAGTGAAAAATCAACGCACGTTTGATTCACTCCAGATTCAAATAAGCTTTCATTGATCAGATGTTCCTATGCATGACTGGTAACCAATCTAACCACCAAATATCAATATATGTCAGCACTTCTACAGATATCTTCAATCATTCTTTTAGCCCCAAACAGACTCGCACCCTCCAGGAACCTTGGATGGAAAAAACATTAGCTATTCAAGGTGTCAGGTATGACATTCCCAACACCAGTAGCACGAACACACAAGCTGAACGTCCCCAGAACACTAACTGGCACCAGAATTGGTTTAAGAAAAAGAATCCCTCAACATCCTATACAAACAATTCGTCCGCTCTACTTTAAACTATGCCTCGTCTGTGTGGTCTTCCACCCTCTCGAAAACAAATATAACAAAGGTGCAAACTGCCCAAAATGCTTCACTCGGAACAAATCAGCGACTGCTTATCAATTAACAATCAACACCTTCACAATGAAACAAAGATCCTTCCAATACGAGCCCACTTCAACGTGTTCGGCACTCGGTTCTGTGCCACAGCACTAGACCCCTCCCACTCTAACCACTCCATAATAAACCACCAACCTCCAAGTAGAAATAAAAAGCTTACCTCTGCCTTATTATTCAGGAACCTCTCCTCACACATACCTTGACCCCACAACAAACAGAACACTTACAAGTAACTCATACGCACTGAAATAACCCGACAAGCATTAGACAATCGACTTCCATCAAAAACCATGCTCCCTAGACACGAGTCTCACACACTCGCTTACGCACTGGACGTAGCGCATCACCACAACAGTACAAACACAGTTCATCATATATCCCAAGACCCTTCGAAATGCCCACACTGCTATTACCATAAGGAAGACACGGGGCACTTGATCGCCTTGCATTTTCAGCACAAAAACGCGCGCACACTGCAACCAATCACTTTATAACCCGTGTTCTCGACCGGTGGCCGTGGCCAGCATCCTGAGTGCTTCATGGGCATCATGATGATATAAGGGACTCCTGAGGTAGGAAGGTAAGACATATTGTGTCAGGCTCCACCTGCTTTTACCTACACCTCGAGGCTGTATCATCATCAGTTGAAAACGAGTACAGTATCGTCGAGGAACTTATCTTTCGCTGCTCATTGTAACGCAGCCACGAAAGATTTCCTAGGAATATGCATATGATATATATATATACGTACGCATAACATTTCTTGCTCCGGGAGGGAGTCCCTTCTATCCTTATGAGGCTCCTGCAGCTTCCAGGAAGTTGGTCACGTGCACCGGTCGGGACCACAAGCCGTAAAGTGTTGTGAAGTGTATGTGTGTGTGTGTGTGTGCGTCTATGAGCAGAGTGCACCAATAGGTGCTTGGCATCTTTTTCATGGTTGTTGCATGAAGAGGTTTGGGATATGTTTCAAAGGGGGGGGGGGGGGGGATTGACTCGTGTTTGTCTGGGGCGTGTGGTTTCTAATGAGATGGAATTTAAAACCGAGTTAAGCTGTTTAGTCTTTTTTTTTTTTTTTTTCTGTGTATTTCTTTTGTCAGTGTTATATTTGTTGGGGGTGTGGTGATCCGTGAGTCGAGGTAACTGAAGTGTGTGGTAGGAGTACATACACATTGTGTGTTACATTGGACCGGGTCACAAACCTGGGTATGACAGTACGTCTTTTTTGGCAAAGCGCCTCCAGTATGAAGGACGCAGAAGGACATTCACTTGACGACGAATCATGAAAATATCATGTCTGTTTGCCTTCCACCTTTTACTCATGAGGTCTAATTGCCCTTACCTTATTTGGCATATGACTAATTAACTGCATTATGAGTGAAATGTAGGATTAACAGGCTTTAGATTGGATATTATTACAGAGCAACACCAGCCTGAAGGGCAGGTTTGAGAATAGAAAATATGTAAATCAAGATACGTTAGACAAACATGATTCATTACAGATTCATGTGTTTACCATATAAGTATAGATATACCGTAGTTCACATAGTCTTAAAATGCAGCAAAAATTGATAATGATGATATCAATGATTAGACATTTTTGATTTTCAAGGTCATGCATTAAAATTAGATCTTGGGTGTAACAAAATTAGATCTAAGAACGATGTCATAAAGAATTTAGCCTTTGAAGACATGATATTCATCAAAAGGTCTTGGAATTTTGGGTTTTATCCAAATTAACCTGGAAGTGATTACGTAAAGAAAAGAAAATCAAAACGTTGCAACAGAGTGCTTCTTGATTTTAGCTTAAGATTAAATCTATTTCCTTCTAACGTGATGGCAGGTAAATTAAATAATCTATAGTTCGTCTTTTCTTCTCCTATCGTTTCTTGCAGGCAAATGGTTTTGTAACATGTAAGACCTTGTGTGTCCTTGGGCGTGGTGGCATCTTACTGCCGGCACTGATGCAAGCGGAAGTCACGGTTTTTTACCTGCATTAGATCGAGACATGACATTCTATTTCAGTATCTGTAAAAAATTAAGGTGGCTTAGCTGATGCCCATCTCTTTAGATCGAAATCAATACGTATCTACATATCAAGTGAGCTACATTATATAAATGGGTTATTGGCGTCTGTTAGTCTTTAATGGTATTTGAAACATTGACGCAATCTATTTCTATCCTGAATATTAAGGAAAGTGAGAAGATGTAACTAGGATCTAAGGATGCATAACAAGTTCTCTGGTATATTTATATATGGCTAAAATTTGGTGGAAATAGAATAATGGAGCGATCCCTTCTGTTACTTAGGCTGCGTTGTGTTGGCGTGGATACGATAATTATTGTCTCGCTCGCACTGGATCAAAGCTATATTTAAATTATTTCGGTGATTTGTAACTCCAAGTAGTTTTTTTTATTATTCTGTTATCATATGATAAAACAGAAATTTACAAAAAAAAAGTGATCACATTTTGGCTTTCTTAGGCTGAATATATAAATCGATAGTAGAGTCCAGCCCTTAGAATGTTTTGATATATTGATTCATTTTAAGGACAACATTTTTCTTTGATAGTGATTTATATAAAGCAAGTTGATTCAATATTGCAAATCAATATTCATCCTAAGATGATCTATTTATGTATATATATTTCTTTACGAGATTAAGTCCAGCGATGTACGAGTGTCACGTGCAGAGCATTGCCAACTAACGTTATCGCATTTATTAAGTTATAATCTGTTTACGATAGTGAGTTGAATGAATAACCTTATAATAGTGTCACTAAACTGACTCACAAATATGAAAAAAATGGTTAAATTTAGATGATTTTGGAAATCCAAGAAGTGAAACAGGAAATGTTTGTGGCAACTTTCTCATTGACTTCCAAGGTCGGAGCGGACGACGTTGAGGGCAGACGACGCACCGGTCACCGGCTCAGTCTCCTTGAGCTGGTCTTGCTGGGCAGAGCATTCTTCACAACTCTCAGGATGGGGGGCAAGTATCGGATTGTTATGGTTCGCCATGGCGAGAGCGAGTGGAACAAGCTCAATAAATTCTGTGGGTGGGTGGACGCCGAACTCTCCGAGAAAGGTTAGTCAACGTTAATGGAGTAATTTTGAAGGCTTAACATATCTTGCTGCTGACGTTTTTCCATGCACGTTATTACCTTGTCTTACTGTAATGGCAAGTGCGTGGCTTATTTGATTCATCATGACACTATTTAGTTTTCCCTCACACTATTTAGCTTTCCCTTTTCAGGTGACCAGTTGACATGTATGGTAGATACTGTAAATGTATGCCACAGATTATCTCCATATGAATGGGGAAAAGTAAATGGTGTGAGGTGTGGGATGGTCGCGTAACACCCCATGTCAGACATTAAGTAATGTAGGCGAAGGTGCTGCCTGCCAGCCAACGTCTGATAAGTCATATCCTCGCTCGGGCCATTCCCCTCACACAAGGCTGTCTTCACACACTCACTGTTCCCTCACACAAGGCTCTCTCCACACACACTCACTGTTCCCTCACACAAGGCTCTCTCCACACACACTCACTGTTCCCTCACACAAGGCTCTCTCCACACACACTCACTGTTCCCTCACACAAGGCTCTCTCCACAC
>JAUUDZ010066067.1:0-10155 GCA_032361705.1 Panulirus versicolor
AGCAGCCTATGTATCTAACATAGCCACTACACTCTAATAGCAAACTAGACATTTAGTCACCAAACTCTGGTATCAGCCTGGGTTTGGCTACAGTGTGTACTGGGCTGAGTTTACAACATACCCAGTAAACTAGCTTATGACAAGAATAGACAATATAAACACGTCACTGTATCACAACATGACTGGCAACACTAGGTTGTGTTGTTAGCATAGCGTAGCCATAACACCGACAGAAGCGTTATTTTATTGTGTCGGCAACACTCCATCAGTGTATTTCAGAGCACACTCTGGCATTAACTTGAATTTTCAACACACCGTTATTTTGTGTTGTTTTCTGAACCAGATACCGACTGAAGTTGAGTTGTGACATAAACATTTGTAGTGTGATCCAAGAAGAGTTAAGTATGCAGACGTCATCCAGCTGTGCTTTGCTGACAAAAAGGGAGAAACGTAATGTAGGAACATATAAAAACCAGGTAACTTAGTTTCGAGTGGATCCGAACCTCGTTTAATTAAAAGAAAACTTCAACATAGCTTTACCTTTTTTTCTATTATTTAGATTTGCCATAGTAACTAAATACAAAGCTATATAGACAAAACTTGGGTAACTCATTCCTCGTTTTATAGTTTGCTATTTGACGACTTAGTTACTAGATTTATTTTTTATCTGAGATCATCTTTAAGGTATTCACTTCGACGTAGTCTATTTGAAGCTGTTTCAGGTCGTCTGCGTTGATCCATGTCACCAAAGTTTTGAGCATTTTTCAGTGATGAGCATACATCTTCATGAGCGTTCATGGGTTACAATTGCTAATAGACCCCTTCTTAGGCACGTAAAACCAAAATCCTTAACATGCAAACAGAGAGAAGGTCCTTTACAGAAAGCTAAAAAGCGCACTCATATTTCCACACATAGTTTTGTATACTGACCAAAAACTCTGTGGACCCTCGAGCAAACGAGTCGCTGCCGACAAATAATGTAGTGCATTATGAAGAAACGGGTGACAAGCCTTGCGAATACTGGACGGTACGTCCCTGGTGCCGCAACCGTAGATGATCCCAGGGTTGCTGGGCTGAGGACCTCAGTGTCGTGGGCCCATCGTCAGCCGTGCCTTCAGACAGACCCCTCGCGTGCTGCCGCTGGTCGCACACCTACTACATAACACGACTTGCAATTGTGCCTTGCGCAACCTCGGCCAACATTTCAGCTCAACTCTCCAGAGAATGACACTTTTTATCTTGATTTTAGGAGAGCTTTCTCGTTCTTTACTTGATATTTCATTTGTATGTCCATCACAATATCCATTATTTTTGGTAATTCTTTTGGCGATTTCCGAGAAGGGTGAAAAAAGGTGAACCTCTTACGTGGAAGTGGAGGTTCTGTGTCTTGGTGTTACGTAAGTACAACTGGTCATGCTTGCAGAGTTCATGGTACAGTTTCCCATAATGGCTTCACCGGACATACGTTCTCCCATCTTGAGTAAGGCTCATCCAAAAACGTTATAGATAGTGCATGTTGCGTATTTACTCTCCCAACCCACACAGCGTATCACTCTGTCCTCTGGAGAACTTATTGATAGTTTTATGATTTGGTTGTGTTTCTTTGCATCAGGCAGTTTAAGCAGAGCCCAGTAGGATTGCTGCTGGTTTGTCTATCCTCGAGAGTGAAGATTCTTGTTGCAGTGCGGGTGCATCTGGGTGGAACGTATATACAGCCAGCATCATTGGCGTTGCTGGGCTATCCTTACGCGGTGATTACTCCAGCAGGAAAATGTTTGGTGTGTCCCTCTCAAGACCTCATATATATCGAAAGTAGGGGCAGGAGTGAGCTGGGAGAGGACATTTTTCTTGAAGAGTCAGTATCCCGTATCAGATTTTCCCTCGCAGTGTCCTCACCATTCTTGCAATTAGTTGTTGTGGCTCTCACTAAAACTGGATTTGAAATACCACAGAACAGTATGACTGAATTCGGCTCGATGTTGCCATCAACCTATATCTTTTTGTGTGTTCTCCACTCTCACTTGTAGGTTAATGGGGGCAAACTTGGCTATGATATTTCTTCATGTAAATCATAATACACTTTAATATATAACATGATTACATCTTTAAAAGCAATTGTGTAACGGAGAGTTAATGTGTCGCTGTTCATAACACGGATGGGCAGGTGTGATGTCTTTTCATTTACATTGTGAAAAAGTTACGAACTGGTCCCTTTTCAAAGGCAGATTTCCCACGTAAGATTCTCGAAGGTTGTAAATATTCTTTCCCTCTTTTGCTTTTGCCCTTGCATTTATTTTTGGTTCATTTCAAGCTTGACTTAAAAACGAGTGCCCAGTCCATGACTGGACCCCTGAACATGACATAGTTTTGGAGTCTTCTACTTTTCTGTGTTCTATGCACAGAGCAGACACCCAGTTATCTCTAAAGTACATATACTCGCCAATAATGTCCTCTACCCTCGGGAAAAGGAAATGCAAAAGAGATGAAATTAGGGATAGATAGCTCTGAAGGTTTCTGGTAAATAATGTTCAAAATAACAGAATGCAATGATTTAGTATTATCCCGTAAATCAACAGCATTTTGCATTTCATCCTATGGACTCAGACACTGGTGAGGCACGTTTACGGTGCAGTGGATGAGTCCATATTACTCAGACACGGGATAAGGGCTTAGCACGTGTGATTTGCTCCACTTCGATTTGAACGGCCACAGGCACGTCCTGAAAGGGAAACTGTCAGCCTTGAGTCACGTTGGCTCTTAGAGTTCGGGTCACTTGGAGCCAGCGTGACTCAAGGCTTAGTTTTCCTTGTAGGACGTGCCTGTGGCTGCTCACATCGAAGTTGAGCTCAGCGAATGTGCCAAGTTCTCAGCTTTCATGTCATCGCTCTGTTCAGGGTTAGAGCCCGGGAGCTTAAGGTCCAAAGTCATATTTCGAACCAAGCGTATACGGCTTTATCCTGCTGCTCACAAACCTGTTTCCTCATAAGATACTGTATCTCAAATACTCTTTTAGTGTTGGTTATTTCTATTCTTACTTCCTGGAAAATCGTCAGGTACCTTTGGACCGCTTTTACATATTCAGCTTTTTGAATACGTCCATTTCTATACAAAATTAGCAAAAGTTTATGCCACACGTTCAAGTTGCAAGTGGGAGAAACAGTCTGATACGCTACGTCCAGTAATACAGCTTCTGTTATTCGTAGACTTACTAGTGCCTTCAATCCTATCAAGCGAATTTTCTTTTTCATTTTCGCACATATAACCTGTGGCTATAGATGTCATTATTCTTTTCCAGTCTCTGTATACAATAGATTTTTTATGGTGAGGAAACTTCTACATTCTGTTCTCTTTTATGATATTGCTGTATCATGTTACATGGCCCCTGAACTGCTAATCTTGAAGAACAATGTCATTGTCATCTCAGGCAATGTGAGACAGCAATATGATAAAGATGGTCAAGTAAATGATAGATGGAAATATAGGAAATAATCAGTCGCTGCCACTAGAGATAAACAATCACTAAGGACGAAACGATAATTACTGTTTGTGCATGACACAGCTTCTTTCAGGTAAGCATCGTACATGCCGCTGGCGGCCGGGCAACGTTCGACCTTCTCGACCAAACACCAAACTGACACAAATGGTGAAACTCTTAAAGTTTAGTGACTTAAGACACGAAGCAGCTCAATGTTAGCATGACTTGATATATGTATTTTTTTAGAATGATGTAAAGGTTGCCCAGTGCGGTACATGGAATGGAGCATATAAATGAGAGCATAACGTCGGAAGCGGAGCGCGCTCGTGTGCTTGAAAGCGGTGATTGTAGCGGTGTCCAGTGACGTAAAACCGGACGCCGTGAGTGGGAGATGTGGACTGGGAGAGAGAGACGGAGACCTTATTATACATATCTGGCAGCTTAATCGTTGTGGTTACTTTCCATGACCTTCACCGCTGAAACTCGACGTTCTTATCACCTAGGAAAAGACATTCCGCCCTAAGTATATACCCTGACACAAGTTCGAACCATCGAGCAGATGATTTCTATCAAAACAGATGTGTCACGCAGGTCCTTGTGGGGCTGACTATCAAATATTTACCAGACAAGTTTGAATGGAGCAAATATCAGACGAATGTAAATACTTTCATATACTGATAGAGTTATGTTCTGACGAGTCATGTGTGTAAGGAGAGACGTGCTAACCTACTTCCCGCTTAATGCGGAATAATGTCTCGTATTTGCGTCCTCCAGGTGGACTCTGTGTTGCAGGAAATGAGCGGGAAATTGGAAGTAATATATTTGTAGTATTTTGGTCTATTAGGCAAGTATAAAAGAGTGTCTTCCTGTAAAGATCCTGTGATAAGAGTTATTATTACTGTTCCAGGAGACGCGGTCAGCGTAGTAAGGAGTAAGCTAAGATACGTGTGATATCCCAGGAGCTCGGACTAGGAGGAGGACTACCCGCAACCATAGCAGCGTTCTGAGGTGAAGGTCAGTGAGTCAAGTCTGTCTGTTCGCCTGTTAATTATATCATCTGAACTCCTTCAGTTAGACTGTTCGAAAGTGCTTGTCAGGACAGATTTATTTCCTCAATGCCAACAACGAGGAAGGAAGACAGAGAAATCAGGAAGAGGAATGTTCTTTAATATGTCTCTTACACTTTGCCCGCTCTGCTCAACCTGTGAATTAAGGTGTCTGTGAAAAGTTCAGAAATGTCGCCAGCGAGACACTTTTAGCTGGTAAATGTGAGAGACCTGAGTGACGGTCGCATATTCTCAGTAACATACTGTACAAAACCAGAATGACTCGGAGGACATTTCATTTCCCCAGCTGAAGCGACATAGTTTCGAAATATGAACGACATATTATCAGAATTTAAGGCTTGTATTTATAAATTTAGAACTTTAGAGTAACATTTGTTAAATATGACAGTTTGAAAATACATATGACTCGTTTTCTAAATCTTGATATTTTGCGCAACAGCATTTCCTTGGGAACATCCTCGTTCATTCCGAACCTGGAGATGAGAAATTCATGATCAGTCAGGAGGATTACACATACAGCTTCATTTCCTTCTTGTATCCTTCCTGAGGATCTCACTGTAGCTGATGTACAAGTCTTAAAATTGTCTCCGTTGCCTCTCACAAGGTTTCACTTTGTTCTTTCCTATTGTTAATGTCACCTTACGAAAAGAATGGTTCGAACCCATGTGGGCCCGACCCCAGGCTAGCCAATAGTGACTCGTGGTCAGCAACGCTATGATGTCCTTTTGGTCATATGTTGTGTATAAATGTGAGGGGGATAACGCGACTGCAAGAATTACAGAGGAGTAAGACTTCACAGCAGAGTTGGTATGGTATATTGGTACATTGCTGTGACTGATCGTGTTAAAAGTATTAGCAAAACCCTTTGTTGGAGAATAACAAGATTGCGTTTAGGAAGAGAAGAGGGTATTTGGACCAGATTAGTGCATTTAGGTAGTGGGAAAGGTCTTAGAGATAAAGTAGAAGCGGAGATGGCATATACGGAAATTTCTGTGGGAAGATGTGACTGCATTTGGTGCGTGTAGAAGTGCTGTAATTGTCATTAAGGTGTTTTATAATGAAAACATTGCATGTGCAAGAGTAAGTGAGGGCACATGGGAGTAATTTGAAATAAATGTGGGAGTTTGTCAAGGTTGTGTTATGTTATCATAGTTGTTTCAATGGTTTTAACGGAAAGGCTGTTACTTAAGTGCGAGGCGGCGTAATGTTAGATAATAGTTAAACAAAACAGACGTTACCACACCTGTTGTATGTTGTTGACGCTGTGCTGTCAGCTGATCTAAAGAAAGAGATGACTAGAGTGGTAAACCACATTGATTACGTATCTAGGAGATGTTTAGAGGGAATGTGAGCATAAGATCAGTTGTCACACTATAACGTTAGACTGAACGGTGAAGAACTTGAACATGTGGATGGGTATGAGTATTGAGAATAAGGTATGGTAAGATCTTCACTGGGAAGTCTTAAGTTGAGAGCAATACTGAAGGATCACTGAAACCATTTGTGAATAGGAATAAGAAGGCAATAAGGGTAGAAGATTGTATAAGGGAGTATACTGAATAATGTTCAAAAACGGATGACCAAGGTTGTTCAAAGGGACCCCTTTATCTCTTTCTCATGTGCTCCCATGTATTTATCAGATAAATGGATATGAAACCCATGTTTATAAAGGTCATGACAGGTAAAGATTAAAAGCTGTAGAAAAAGGGTAACTTTACACAGTATTGATAGAATAATGAGGATAAAGAGAGTGAAGAATGAAGATGTATGTAGAATATGTGTTGCATAGAAATCACTAGGAAATCGCATGACGTGAATATGTTTAAAGTATGTAGATGATAAGCTGATCTGAAAGACCAATAATGATAGAGGTGAAGGTACAAAGAGGAGGGACAGACTGCGTGAGAGGGCGATGGATGTTGCAGATAGTTCATATAAGGATCGGACAGAGTGGAAGCATTTTGCTTATTGAGATGGTGTCATTGGCGGCCTAAGTCTCCCTTGACGCATCAGCATAGTGTGCACAGTAGACAAGTAAAAACCACTTATATATGTGTGTGGAAGTTAATGTTTCACTTTTACCATCAATCCATTGGATGAGGATGTTTATAAAGGACCGAAGAGTTTGCATATATCTAATTCATTCCAGGAAATGAGACCAGAGTTAATGATGTTAGATAAACAGAAATAAATAGATTTTCACCTTGAATGATAGTGTACGATGATGGTAGGTAGATAGGTAGAAGCAAGGAGTTAGGCCATTTCCTGCCACACTTTCCATGGTTGAACGCTTTTCCAGTTAAGATAGATACCCAAGGAATTTGTTCTTTGTGAGAAAACGGCGGAGGCAAAACAGGACGTAAAGAGGGAAACAAGGGAGACTGTGTGAGGGAGGGAAGGAAACCTAGTTGGGGGAGAAAGGACAAAGGGAAAGAAAGAGAGAGAGAGAGGTATGTGGTGGAAGGAAGGGGAAGGACGATTTAAGAAGGTAATGAATGGTAGGGCTACATCAAGGGGAAGGGAGGAAGGGAAAATGGGAGAGAAAAGAAAATGAAAATGAAAGAGAAAAGGAAAGGAAGGGTAATGTGAAAGGAGGAATGGAGTGGTAGATCATCACCCAGCTTGAGGAACATTATTACATGTAACCCACGTACAGTACTGAGGTCACATACGATACTTAGGTTCATGTGTCGTACTAAGGTTTACTCAAATTACTGAGGTTCACTTACGATACTGAGGTTCACTTACGATACTGAGGTCCATGTACGATACTGAGGTTCACTTACGATACTGAGGTTCAGATCTAGCATTGAGGATCACGTCTGGTACTGATGTTCACTTACGATACTGAAGTTCGCGTACAGTACTAAGGTTCACGTACAGTACTAGGGCTCACGCATAGTGCCGAGGCTCACGTACGATACTGAGTTTCACGTACAGTGCTGAGGTTCACGTACAGGGCTGAGTTTGCGCACAGTTCTGGGGTAACAGTCCCAGCTAAAACATCAGGAAATAATTTCTCGTACAATGATAGGGAACAGTTCCATGTACATTGCATAGAAACTGCCCCACGAATACTGATTGAGAACATGCCCCCTTACATCCTTACATCCAGTGCTTTAGAATAACCCACGTACATCGCTGGGGATCAACCCACCGAACACTGTACAAAACGCATACACGAGAGAATCATCAGTATCCGCAAAATAGTTTGTTCTTAGGTCAAAATACTTTGCCGCTCATGAAACGCAAGATTTGTCCATAGATAATGATGATAATAAAAGCACCGTCCACCTCGTTCCTTCATTTCTGTTATGACCGCTCGGCCCCATTTAGCTTTTCTCCTCCCGCAGTAGCTTTCTGTTTTCTGAAGAACTGATCACCGGGGAAAGTAATCCCTGAAACCCTCCATCAGCTCTGGACACCCTTGAACCTGCCACTGAGATCCCCGTCTCCAGGCTTGGATTCGCCATCACAAACCAAGGCCCATCACTTTCATCTTATCATGCCGACGATCCTAATGTAATCAGGCGTTCTTTAGCCCTACATATCTTGAGGTTAGACGGGGAATCCACCAATATGAAAACTGGAAAAGACTGCAAGATTAGGAATCTGTTTCACCACCGATGTGTCACATACACATGTGTCACAAACTGTGTTTAGTAGTTTTGGTGATACAGACATGTAGCCTTCTCACCATCGGCGTCGCTGTGGATACAATTGCAAGACGCACTCAAGATGATAATCCTCCCTCAAGCATTGGCATTTCACTCGCAGAATGATACTGCATAAATGTTATGTATATAGCTAATGATACTGAAACACAGCGCAAACAAGATAAGATGTAGTTCAGAAAAGATACTTAGAGCACTTCAATTTCTTGAAATCTACGAGTCTAAGAGAAATTTTCATGCTAGCGTCTGTTTCTGTGGTCGGTGATCACCTGGATTGAACGTTGTGACACTTGATGATAAGAGCTGAAATAGGAAATGAGACAATCCTTTGTTCAGCTACAGATCCATCATCAGGTAGCGGGTAGGGGTAATACTTGTAAAAGTAAATTCGAGATAGTGAGGGAATGGCGTTAGAGAGGGAATGGTGGCGTGTACAACACGAGAGCGACCAGCGCGTCGGGGGAGCTAGCCAAAGTGCCCACGGCGTGTCCTCTCCGTGCCATTTTCCCCAGGCTGTGGTCAGCCCGGGAGAGTGTCGCTACCTCTGTTTACCTTCGGCTTGGGTATGGACGCCGCCAGCTTGGTCGGAGACGCGGTCGGTAAACGAATGGTTTTTTGATCTGGGAGAAGGGCCTCCCTCTCTCCCACCCTCAGTGTCTTGTGACATTTACGAAGTTCAAGCGTCTATATGCAGAAGGAAATGATAAGCACGCACAACAAACTGATCTTTTGATCAGGATGAATTATGTGAAGCTGATTCAGTCAGTGAAAGAAATCAAAAGAATACACTACATGACAGAAGCTGCAGTGACGTCTGAATAAGAGAGGAGTCTGTACAATTGTTGGTTTCATTTGGTCGTTCGTTGTATAAATCTCCTCGGGCTTACTAAGATATTAACGTTACATTGCTTCCTTAAGTGAGGAGAAGCACGTCTGGTTGATCAGGTGCTGTTTGCCCTGTTGAGCATTATCAATGAAGGGTTATCACGTAGATGATTACAAGAACTTTCTCTTCATAGACTCAGCACAAATGCTTGTAGAAAGTGAAGCCGATCCTTTTGTCACACGAGCAAGAGTTTATATGTAAGCAGTGTTCAGGCTGAGGTACAGCCAGATAATACAGTCTGTCTACCCTTGCTGACACGCCATATTACCTGTACCAGAGCTTACCTTACCCAGACGAGAAGAGAAAGGGAATATGGAAAAGATAAGGAAGGGTAATGTGAAAGGAGGAATAGGGTACTAGAGCAACATCCAGCCGGACGAACATTCTTACACGTAACCCACGTACATTTCTGAGGTTTACGTACTATACTGAGGCTCTTGTATAGTACTGAGGTTCACGTACTGTACTTATGTTCACGTAGAGTACTAGGGTTTACGTTACATACATCGGTTCATCTATAGTAATGATGTTCAGAGGTTCACGTACGATACTAAGGTTACTTCTACTTTCTACCTTGAGCACGATGGCACGACCCTTGGCTATGATGACCTGGCCTTTTAGGTGACACTTGAAACTTTTGTCTTGACCCTTAAAAGTCAGAGCAAAGACCAGTCCGTTATACTCAAATGTCGCACCGTTCTGCTCCAGAAGTTAATGGTTGAGGGAAAAAAATAAAGTGATTTCTTTATATTTACCTGTTCTCTGATCTCATTCTGTCATTAAATTCCGTTTATCTTATCTTACTTTTTGTTTATTCCTTTTACAAAACTGGAATTATTTCGACTCAGTCCTGTCCCGTTATGGTATTCAGTATCAACTGAGCTCTCAGGTGGTCGTGATTGTGTACATGGGGGGGGGACTTTTTGTTACGCCATACCTCGACCAACTCGGCTAAGGTAAGATTTAGTACTGCAACAAGAGAGAGAGAGAGAGAAAGAGAGAGAGAGAGAGAGAGAGAGAGAGAGAGAGAGAGAGAGAGAGAGAGAGAGAGAG
>JAUUDZ010066088.1:0-10155 GCA_032361705.1 Panulirus versicolor
ATTGTGCATGTATATGACCTCAAGACGAATTCATCTCCCTAAATGGCTCGTGTTATAAGGCCATCTGTCAGACAGACTACATCTCTAAGATCTACGCGTTATGGTAAGGTAGGCCAGTCCTGTCAAAGATCTATAATGTCGAGTAATAATTGAGGGTAATTACCAGAGTGTAGCCGTCTGGTACAGCAACCAATCAGCAGACGGCGTGGGTAATTGCAAGTGTCTAGACGGCGTGTCACATGGTGATGGGCAGCTGGTATGGTGGGAGGGAGTGAGCTGCACTTGGCACTTAATGAAAGAGGAGGTAGAGCCTAAATTGGCCAATCAGAGCTCGCCAGACTACGAGGGATGTGAATGTTTTTACCTCGTGGTATTTATGCCGATTCAAATTCATGTGTTATTTCATTATCAGCATTATTGTTGCTGTAAGTAGTAGTAGTAGTATAAGTAGTAGAGGTAGAAGTAGTAGTAGAGATAGAAGTAGTAGTTGGAGTAATATCATGGCAATGACGATTACCTTTTATGAAGCAGGCTTGAGTATGATAAGGAAAAAGGATTCTGCTTGAAAATCAGAAAAAGATGTGAACATTAAGAGTCGGTTTTCGAAGGCTGGACCAATAGCCTAATGCTCATTAGCAATACAGACAATTTAACGAGTGTGAGGTGTCGGATCGCTTGCTGCAGAATCACCGACATTCGAACACTTCCAGTTCTGGGGTCATGACCTTACACAGGGAAGGGGCGCGGGGCTGGAAGGCGAGCCCAGGACCTGTACTCACTCCTACAGATACGTGTGCACACGCCCAAACCTACATACTACGTTTGCATTTATACGCCTACGCCTACACGCGCCTACGCACGCCCGCACCTACTCACGCCTCCATCCACATTCAGCCAGACTTGCATGGCCTGGCTCCTACTCAGGCCAACCTATTGACTCATGTTCTTTTACTTTCCCACACCTACACGCACGCGCGCCAGCACCTCTCCACGCCCAATGCTACCGACGCCTGTGTCATCACACGTCCTTCCCTCCTGCACTCCATCTCTCCTGAACGCCCACACTATCACACGCCAACACCTGCACGTTCTCACACCCAAACACACTTGTGAAACATGCGTCCCTGCACCTCCATGCAACCATAAACCCCACACACTTTTTCAAACCAAAGTTTAAATCAAGCTGGAGGTGATGTCAGTCCAGGATTCCAATGAAGCTGGGGGTTACCGTAGAACTGGGTTTATTCTCGGCCTAACTAACCTCAGGCTGGGGTTTACATTAGGATGGGGTTACATCAGAACTGGGCTAAAGTTAAGCTCAGCTTGATTCAAGCTGGGGTCTTCATATAAGCTAGAGTTCAAGGGGCCTTGATGACTGAAAGACTAAAGCTTTATAGACCAAGGTTTAGATTAGACTGGGGATTACGTTAGGCTGGGGTTGTATTAGGCCAGGGGTCACATTAGACCAGGGCTCACATTGGACTTGGGGGTGACATTCGACCTAGGCTTATATTAGACTGAGGGGAGGGGGGTTACATTAGACTAGGGAGTCACATTAGACCATGGATTACATTAAGTGAGGGATCACATTAGGCCAGGAATCACAGTGGGCTAGAGATCAACTGGGGTTCATATCAACTCAGGGTTCATATCTCGTTAGGGTTCATATACACGAAGGAATCATATCAAGGCAGAAACGAAATTAGGTCGAGACTCCCATATCTCACATTCACCCTCAACCAGAATGCTGCCTGTGAAACAGAATAAGCCCGAGCTTCCATTAAAGGCCGGGGTATACAGGGTCTAGGTTGGGCTCATATTCATTCAGGTTTGATAGTTCTTCCAATTTTCAGACCACGGCTCATATTAGGTTCGCTCTAGGCGGCTGGTTTTTCTCCTCGGCTTTTGGTTCACATTTAGGCCGACCGGTGACCATTGATTGGTCTGATCGATATCATAAATCGGCTGGAGAGAGCCACACGCCTTGGGCCGCAGGTCAGCAGCAATGAATACACAATTAGGCCTCTCGAGAGGAGAAGAGGCGTCGCCGCCACAGTGGGTTTTGACGAACGGGTCAAGAGCCATAGACATAGTGAAAGTGTATACGTTGGTCTCAGAGTTTATCTTTTAAACCTGAAAAAAAAAGCAGGAATAAAAGATTTTTCGTATGATGGTTATAACTTGACATTTACGGCCTTAATGGCCCTGACAGTTAATGATCCTAGATACACAACAAGCCAACGACCATGACGAGGTCCACAGAGTAACTAACAGAATCAAGTTGGTAGTGGGAAGTGGAGATGGGGGCTGGTAGTCTAGCTAGAAGGTATCCATTAGACGCTAAAGGAACGAGAGTGGCGGAGGGAGATAGACTCAATCTCGTCGTCTAGTCAGGCTGGGGTGTGTGTGGTGGACGCTGTATGAAAGGAGAGTGGTAATGGGACGTAGCAGATGAGGGCCTCTGGGATATCAGATTAAAAAAAAAGTTGCGCACAGACACTGGGGGGAACGAGGATAGTGAAGATGTTATGTTGGTCACTATAAAAGAAAAGATATACACGGGTTTGTGGTGTAGTCAAACGGTAGGTGATAGCCACTGGGAAATAAAGGTGATCGAAGGATATACGGATTATAATTGTACATCAGATGTCTCACCAATAGACAACTCATGTGTTTTAAATTGGATGATGATTGCTGCCGGTCAAGTGGCTACTAGGCAACCAACCGTTAGTCAAAGCACCTACGGCCGTCTTTACACTGGGGCAACTCCCAAACTCTCTAGTGGACTTCCCACTACATAACTCCCCCACCAAAGAACTCCTCACTGATATCTCCCATTTCGGATAATTCCCCACCCCAGAAGTCACAGCGTATGATTCCCCGCCAACCCTCTCTCCACTGGAGAATTTCCCATCAAATAATTACCCAGCGGATAACTCCTCAAGTGATGATTCCCTAGTGGTCACCACCAGCACAGGACAGTGGAGGCTGAGTGGACTGTCTACAGAAATCCAGTGCTGGCGTGGAGGAGGCAGGCCTGAGGAAGCGGCGGTGTATTTATTGTCTGTTGGACAGTATGTACTTCACGGCGATCCACTGTAGTGCTATACTTCAAGCATGTCGGCTCCTTGCCTGAAGACTCCCTATACCCTATAATCCACTGGACGACCCTCCTCAAGGCGACTACTCCTATCGCTCCCCCCTGCCCTTCTTCCCTAACACCCTGCGTGACGTAAACATTCTTCAGATACCCCAACTTAATAAGATCCTTCAGCACCGGCTCCTCTTCCGTTTGCCTAAACCTACCTCTGTAGTAAAGCAATCACCACCATAATAAGAAAAAAAAAACATCGTTAGCGTAATACATAAACTCAGGTTTTCGTCTCTGTCATGATAATATAAGTCTGCCCTATGAAGAAAACGAAAATCATAAACCTGGCTGCATTTGTCATCACTGTGTTTAATGCTACACGCGCTTGCAACTTCGCTTTCAGCAATCATCTTATTAACTTCATTCGTAAATATCATATTCATACTCTTACTTTGGTATCTTTCTGCTATCTCGCTGCTTCACGGCACATACAAGTTGTTCTTGGGAATACTGATAGCAGAAAAAGAGAAACGAGATCAGCACTTCAGATGCAAAATAGTTTACGGTCATCGCCTGATATTTTACTCCGTAAATACCCACAATCAAGAAGACGGAATAAGAGGGACTCATTGTCGCCAAGATTTACAGGCTACAGGCTCATTATTTACAAACAGAGAAATGCTTGACGTTTAATATATCTTCAAAAACCCTCCTAACTACCCGCATGCCTCTCATTTACACGTGTAGAAAACTCGTAAACAATATTTCCATTAATCACAATGCGCATTAGAGATCAAGCACCATTACTGCAAGTCACGCCCTTGCGCTCGCAGGAAATCAAGAGTCAGCCAAATGGGCCCCGAGCTGGCGGGGTCAACCGAGCGATGACGTCACGGTTTGGTGTTGACACAATGGAACCAGGATCCCTCCCTGGTGGTCCGCCCGGCCGCCTGCCTCAGGTTCAGTTGAAATTAGAACAGAGAAACTCTATTCGGAAATCAGACCACACGGTAACCCAGAGATGGTACGCTCGCTGTTCACGACGTATTGTCTTCTTCTGGGAAGGGAAGGCTGCAATGTGCGTCATGGGAGGGGATATAGAGTGTAAGTAACCTTTGTGTCTTGGTAAGACTTCAAACGCAGTGGATGTGTATGTTCTTCGATAGGACACAGTCTCTGGTGAGTGAACGCAGGTTGCTGGACGGAGCGTCGTGTGGGTCCTTTCACACGTTTTATTTCCAGATCACTTTAAACGGCGATGCTTCGCCTTCAGATTAGGTAGAACGAGATGTTCATTTCCCACTGGTGCTGAACCTCGTGTTCGTGAAGTAGACTTAGATATCTATCGGTACTCGTTCCTGTTGATTCATCCGAGACGTTTACTTCTCACTGCTGAACCTCATGCTTATGAAGCATGCTTCGAAATGTTTCGGTGCTTCGGTATGCATGCTTCGAAATGTTTCGGTGCTTCGGTACATGTTCCTATTGATTCATCCGAAACTCAAACCATTTCCTACTCGATGACAAGCAGGTATGGTGGTCTCAACCACGATCATGAAGATTTGTTTAAAAAGATGGAATCACTATTCCTATCACAGAACACTTCAATCTCGCAAGTAAACTTGGCAGATGTTGGCCATTTCGTTGTGAATCTCTCGAGATGTTTTCCTCATGACCTTCTGAAACATTTCATATGAAATTTCGCACACGTAATGATGTGGACTACATTACAAAGTATATTGTATTTATCTAACAAAGCTCCACTGACGCCATCAGCCATGGAGAGTCTACCTCGTCTGGGCCAGTCTTATTTGAGGCTTCAGTTTCTGATTTTTTTTTTCTTTTTCTATCTCAAAAAGTAGGTGAAAAGAAATTTCTGAGACGTCTTTTATGAATCATCATCTTGCAATTTTCATTTCTATTAAATTTCATTTTCATCCTCTTTAGTTAATAATCTTCTTGTTGAATTTTATAATAAATCAAATTTAGGTTAAACTACATAATCTTTTTTCTGTTTTGACAGATTAATTCTTGGAAAGTGGAGCAATTCATTACCTGCCGCTCTCTGAGAAGTTATCAAAATTACTTATCACTAGTTTTAAGGTAAGTTGTATATCACATTTTTAATCTAGTTAATATGCTGATTTTTCCTAGTAGCTTTGGGGGAAAAAAGACGAAAATAAAAAAGAATAGACAGGAAAAGAAGAAAGATAAGATAGGAAGAGTAGTAGTATTGCATTCTGATTGTTAACTGGTATTACCAGAGGCGCTACCGTGCAGAGCCATTATTAACAAGTGTTTGTATCAATGTTTAGAAAACATTCTCCGCCTCTCCCTGCATCTATACAACCCTCGCGTGACGCGGTAATCTATTAGGGCCTAATGTCCGACTGACTCAGAGAGAGAACTAGTCGAGGCATCATTGTCTGAATATGAACTGAAGTTAATTTCCCTCGATTACCGTGATGGCTTCGCAGGAAGAATAGAAGGTAGGCAGCAAGTTATGATGCTGAGGTTTGATGCGGTGACCGATATATCAAGGTAATAGTGATCGTCAGGACGCCAGTGGGTGCAGCGTCCTGTGATGGTGGTGGTGGTGGAGGAGGAGACGGTGTTTCGCGATAGTGGTTGTTCGCCGGGGTAAGGGCAGTGTGGTGTGTTGTTAGCTGTGTGTTGAGATTTCCTTGTGTCATTGTTCTTGTGGTTGTAGTACGTGCTTTTGGGGTCGGGGGGGATGATGTACTGTGGTTGTACTGCGATGGTCGGCAGTATACTCTGGCGCTGGTGCTAATGTAGGAAATGGTGGCACGGTGGTGTCAATATTGGTTGGTAATTAGTGACCACGGGTGGTAGAGGGTGGCAGGAAGTACGGATGGGTCTCTCTCTCTCTCTCTCTCTCTCTCTCTCTCTCTCTCTCTCTCTCTCGTCTGTTCAGAACTGATACATGGAGGTGGCAGTAGAGGTTACATGGGTGAGTGACGTCGATGGGAAGACTAGCTACCGGACTGACTCTCTGGGTTTTCTAGGTGATAACCTTAGGTAACGCCGTGAGCTGTGTAGGTAATAATGTGACGTGGAGGAATAAAGCATGATAACTTTAGGTGAGAGTGACTTACGTAGATGACTTACAAGGACGACTAGATGGCAAAGATGAGTAAGTTCACCACGAACACGAGATGTTCAGTAGGCGCGCGATAACAACAAACCTGTCACGTACGTTCAACCTGATTCGCTCTCCGGGCGACTCCGGCCTCATTCTATATAATTAGCCCATTGCGCCGTCTGAGCAAAGCCAATGTATTTGACAAACTGCGGTTAATTAATAGCTGGGCGCCGATCTCACACTATCTCATATATTCCCAACTCCGTATTAGCCTGAGAAATTTATGATGAGGAGATCTGTGATCATTCCGTAACAGATCACCGAACTCTGGGGGAATGGCAACAGCCCAGAGAACGCAGAATGCCGATAAGAACACCTTCATATCTGACCTCACTTCCCTCCAGATAACACGGGAGGTCCAGATATTTGGTCGGTGTTCTGGGCTTCGATGGAGATAAGTTTGAATTACTTATCTCAAAGAAAAATAAGAACCCTTGAAAATCCGTCTTCATTTATCCATCACGCTTTATCTGTTCGTGTATGTGAGCCATGTTTGTTTGTCTGTTTCTAGTCCTTAGTTAGTTAGTGTACATTCGTATCCATGTCTAAAGTTATAACTCATTTTCAACTTGTGTATCTGTCTGTCTGTCTCTCTGGGGTGAGCAGGACGGGCTCACGTCGTAGGTACTTGTATGTGCTGTGGTAGTTTCTTTATGTATATATGTATGATAATATCAATGTATGTATATGTGTATGTATATGAGTGCGTGTAACTATCTAGTTGCATTGTGCGAAGAGGGAGCTTTACGCTCATGGGGACCCCACCTCAAACTTTCTATACAATCATACAACTTTTCCAGCTTCTGTATGCTGTCCACATTCACAGTTTCATCATTCAATTGATTCCATTCAACCATTACTCTTCTGCTATCAAAATACTTCTTTGATATCTTTTTTCTTCTCTTTTCTTTTTTTTCTTGATTTCATGTTATGGCTTCTGGTTCCTCTGTCTTTGCATCGCGAAGAACTGCGTCCGCCGTTGACATCAACAAATTGGCTTCGAAACTCAAAAGCTGTGATCAGGTCAACCCCTTCTCTTCTTTCTTCCTTGGTGGACAGATCTATGGCCTTTGATGTTTCCTTGTAATTCATGTTTTTTACTTCTGGTACCATCTTTGTTGCCTTCCACCGGATTTTCTTTGTCAGTTCTTCGTGTTTCTTTGAATGCAGTAACCAAATTTGAGACCCATATCCTAGTTTTGGCCTAATGTAGGATACGGAAAGCTTGCTGAATATTTCTTTATCTATGTACGTGAGAGTTATTCTAGCATTTGCCAGCAGACAGTTTGTCTCCTTTGCTCCTCTCCTGCCAGATGATATTCATATCGAGGCCTTCTTTCGATGTCCTATACCGTTACTACCTTAAATACACTCGAGTTGAACTTCATCAACCATACATCAGACCATCTTTGGAGTTTGTCCAAGTCCCATTGTCAGCTGATGCAATCCTCGCTTTTCATAACCTTGGCATCATCTGCAAACACATTCAGGTAGAGGCCCAATCCTTCTACCGTGCCATTTACATAGATCAAGAATAGTGCGAGAACAGACCCATACGGCACCTCAACCCATTTCAAAAAGGCTCCCTCGATATGCATCCTTTGTTATCTTCTACTACGTAAGATTCTTTACCGACCTTCTGTGTGGGCAGTCTCAAATGCTTTCTGGCGACCCAGGTAAAGATATCCTACCCAGACTTCTCCTTTGTCTAAACCGGGGTTCACATTCTCATAGAAATCTAAGAGGCTCAGTGCACATTCTCTCCTTTCCCTGAAATTTATCTATCACTAGTCTTAAGGTACGTCGTCTGTCAAATTGTTCTAGTTAATATGCCACTTTTCCCAGTATCTTCGACAGGAAAAGTAGTATGTGATGCCTTCCATTCCGATTGCTAAGTGGTGTTGTGAGGAAACATTAACTGCATTTGAATAACTGTTTACAAAACATCATCCATATCTCGCATCTAAATAACCGTCGCCTGACGCCAGAATCTATTAGGAACTAATGCTGTTCAATGAATGTTGTTAAATGCGTCGTCAGACAGATACATACAAGTATAAATAGACTGTGTGTTCTTCTATTTGTGTATATTTGTGTGTACGAGAACATCACATGTTCCATGTTACTTTGAGATCTGTTTGCTCTCTTGTATCTAAGGTGCAGGAAGAGACATCTTCCACTAACCGTGCTACGGTGCCAGCAGGGGTAGGCCACGAGACGCGAGTTTAAAAGCACCCAGTGTGGTGGGCGGTGTAAGGCATGTTATCTAACCGCACTCTACCGTGAATTCAAAGCTTTTGGTGAGGTCGAAAACATAGTCGATGTTGACTGTAAGAGTCTCTTAACGAGGATATTTCTACAAGCCCGCGTAAGCAAACTGTCTCATGATTCGTTATCTCTCCGGCGATTCGAAGCTTTCCCTAAAGAACACGACCCCTTTTAGTTTTATCTTTATTATGGCAGAATGTGGCCTCCATCTGTCACACCAGGTGGCCTCAGTCTGTGACTCTGTTCTCCTATTGTCCCCACCAGGAGAAGACATTTGCATTTTGGCGCTCGAACAGATAAACATACTGATAATCTATCAGTGACGTATCAAGATGCCGTAAATGCATCATATATTCAGGCAGACTCTACCGTCCACATATCAGTCATCCGCTCCTTTCAATAAACCAGACAACATCCGCTAAAAGACAGAGTATCTGTACAACGTCAGGGCACTTCACACAAGCCTTACTCTTCCACACATTAGGTTTAAATCACCCGTGTTGTGGTTATCGACCGGGTGCGCCCTTGGATCCTTCCCCAAGCCTCATTTTCTCTGCTGTTAGGCAAGCGTTCCATTCAGTTACAGCTCGCTTTACATATAAGATCGTAGTTATTGTCATATGATGTGCAAAGCAACTTATTTTTGTACGGTTCTGAGACATTGCTGCCTGGGAAGACCGGGATGATACGGAATTACTTAGTGAGGAAAGTGGCGTTGTTGGCTCACTAGACACATTACGCAGTAGTTCTCCCTCTCCCATGGTTCATATGCATAGTGAGAGTGTATGTGGGCTAAGAATTATCCTTAACAACTGGAGAAGGTGCTAAAAAAGATTGTCAGGTTGGTGGATGAAGCTTAATGTTGGCTTTAATGAACTTGGCCGTTGATAGGCCTTTTAAAGCCCCCCAAAAAAACAGACACCCAGCCAACCACTGCACTGTTAGCCACGACTCTGGCATCATTAAAGGGTTATGTGCACGTATAGCATTGGTCTGCCTCTTCTTAATGTAGTGTACAGAACCCGAGGTTTTGAAAGCATACTTTTGATAACCCTGCTTCGTCGAGTTGGATCTATGCTTCACCTGGAGGACACCAAAAGTAGCGCTCTGCAGCCAACAAAGCAAGGAAGCTCACACTACAAGCCTCGGCTGGAAGGAAATCCTGAGGTCTAGCTAACTACAGAGCATGAGAGACGGACCACAAGACATGGGAAGCCAGCCATCACTATAGACGGAACGACGTGGAGGCAACTGCGTTTTAGATCATCGCCCATATGTATGAAGAATAGAGTTAGATCCTAACAAGACATGAGAGTATGCCACAAACTTACTGCCACAGTTCCTCCCTCCCTCCCTCTAGCAGGGACTACTACACCTGATGGGTCCACAGCCGCATTTGTATATGAAGAAACTTGCCTCCCATTCCTCACTAAATGGTATCAGTCACGAAAATTAGTTACATTTGTGTGGTGCACACTCGACATAGCAACGCGAAAATCCACAATTACTATTGACAATACAAAATAAAATTATCATTATCATTATTATTATTATTATTATCATTATTATTATTATCATTATTATTATCATTACTATTATTATTATTATTATCATTATTATTATTATTGTTATT
>JAUUDZ010066099.1:0-10154 GCA_032361705.1 Panulirus versicolor
AAGAGACATTCTCGAGAATGTTTCTTTCTAACCATACAAATCAACACTTTCCAACCCTAAAAGTCAACTGTATCTTATACATCCAGGGGAATGTCTCTGGCCATCCAAGTTAACAGAGTCCTCAAAACCCATCACCGTGTTTATCATCCAACGTCAACACAGCCTCTATGGCCCGGGGTGTGCTACTCCACACAGAGACGGCCGGAGAGGCAAGCACCCATTGAGGCAGGTCGAGACAAGGAGAATGCACAGACGAAGGTCCTAAAGAGATACTGTACAGGCCGGCATCCGTCATGTCGGTGTCGGGAACATATACGGTACAATAACAAGTAAGTTACAACTTGTAAATGTTGAAAAAAAAAAAATTCGGCATTTAAAGTCATTTTCTTTTTAAATACAGGCAATATAGAAGTTACTATCTGACGTGGAGTACATGAATCACATTTCAAGACGCCGTTTCTGTAACTCTGTAACTTCAAAATCACTATATCAGTAAAAAGAATATGCACTCCGGGGGAAAGTGGTGCATTCATGGCCGCTGGTGGGAAAATGTGAGGGAGGGAATTACTTTACATGTTTAATCCTTTCCTTTATCTGTAAAATTTGCGGTTAAATCTTTTCGGGAAACAATTTAGGTGCAAACTGTTGAACGTCGAGGTCAATCTTCAAGGGCAATGTGCCAAGACATTTAATCTAATGAATGGCAATTCTTATCACTGAAGATGGGGAGGAAGTGTGTGTGTGTGTGTGTGTGTGTGTGTGTGTGTGCTGAACTTGGCCCTCAAGGTCTTGCCGGTGGTGCAACAGAAGGTGGTGCCGGAGGGAGTAGTCCAAGGGATGCTTCCCCTACCTGGCAAGCGGGGTCCGTGCGGTACACATACCGCATCGCAGCACAACCTGTCCACGGTGTGTGTGCGTGTGTGTGTGTGTGCGTGTGTGTGCGTGTGTGTGTGTGTGTGTGTGTGTGTGTGTGTGTGTATGTGTGTGTCATAGCTGTCACAAACCCGGACCCCTTGCTGGGCACCCCTTGGGGGAAGGGGGAAATCATCAGCATCAGGCACTGGTAGTGTCTTCCCAACCTCTCGTACGTAGGAAGTCGCATCATAAAGTTACTCTCACGAGGTAGAGAACACGTGCATCCACCCGGGTCACATGCGCCTCTGACCTAACTTAACCCTCCAAGCACGACTGTGCAAACCTCAGGCATTACAGTGTGGCCCAAGGGGGTCAATGCCGACACCCTGACGGAATCTACGTAAACGAGGTGTGTCATCCCTATAATTTCTCTCCTCCTCCGTTCATCCCGCCAACCGAGGAGATAAGAGTTATTCACCACACACCGTCTGGTATCGGGAATCAGATCTGCCCAGGCGAGTCACAGTGATCGAACTTAATCAAACGATGTTCTAGGGAATTTATCAGTTTATATAGGACGTCTATAGTGGAAGAAGGCGTGCGTGCACACGCGCCCGAGTGGGTGCTTGTGGACGGAGCGGTCACAAGGCAACACTGTGGTTAGTGTGGCTAACAAATTTTAGTCACAGCCAACACTGAGGGGGTCACAGCTAAGACTGTGGTCACTGTCAACACTGCGGTCACAGCCAACATTGTGGTCCACAGCCAACAAAGCTGTAACAGCCACCATTGCTGTCACAGCCACCACTGTGGTCACTGCCACCGTAGCAGCTGCTCCCACTCAGGGCAGTGAGGGTGGCTCCCGGGTCCGGCTGGGTGTATGCAAAAAGCATATCTCATTAAAGTTTATCGTTCATGGAGACGCACCTCCCGAAAATCTGGCCGTACATTTTCTCCCCAATGAGTGCAATAAGTGAGAAGATTGCCACCCAGTGCTGGGGAGGAGGAGGAGGAGGAGGAGGGTGCAGGAACGGACTCACTCCTTACTGGAGCTGTCTGTGCCTGAAGGAGAAGGAGGAGGGGAAGGAGGGGGAGGTGTGTCGAGGCTGAGCGGGTGGTGTGCAGAAGCCGATAGCTTGATGGTAGACGGGGGGTTGGTCGGTGTGAGGCACTGGGGGAGAGGAAGGGGAGTCTACAGGGACTAAACACGATTCCTTGCGAGGGATATATAACTGTTACCCTGAGGTTGTTTATGGACTCGGCCGCCCAACGCTGTTCCTAAGCACAAACTATACCCCTTCCCTACACACACACACGCACACGTCCACTCCGCGCCAGCAGCTTGGCCATATTGCACACAGTCTGACAATCTTTTTTTTTCTCCCAGGAAGGCCTTTTGTCCGAGTGCCCTCTAGGCTTCTCTGCCTGCACATGCAGGCCCACGCTGCCTCCTATCCTCCGGCCGCAGCTAGCTCCTTGCTTCACCTTCTGCTGCTGCTCTGCTGTGCATGCTGGCATTTATTTACGATGCTGTGCAGCCTTCCTATTGCTGGTGGTGCTGCTGCCGATAGTGATGGTCCTACTGCTGCAGTATGTCAGTGCTGCTGCTGCTGCTGCTGCTGTTAAGAGACAGTGATCCCCTCCCCATTGCCTGCATACTATGCAGATGATTAAACGCAGCTGACTTTGTCATAGATAAGGTTGCCTCTAATGTTGACATTACTGCTCATGAGGTTGCGCCTCCAGCCACCCCTGGCAACCGCCCATTAATAATGATTAGAGCGCTAACTGCCTCCAGGTTGCCTTCTCCTACACGAGCGGCAACGGACGACGTGGATGAGGCAGTTAGGTACACAATGCGAAGCAGTACACCGCAGGAGGACAGTGCTAGTCTCGCGCCCTGTTGGCTCACTTGCTCTCGGCGAGTTGAGTGCATCCCAAGGGAGAGAACGGGCCTGCGTCATGACAATATGGGGCCCGTGCCAGGCGAGGGAGCCCTGCCCAACCCAACAAGGATCACGAGTGACCTGTTCGT
This sequence comes from Panulirus versicolor, assembly GCA_032361705.1. Lineage (NCBI taxonomy): Eukaryota > Metazoa > Arthropoda > Malacostraca > Decapoda > Palinuridae > Panulirus > Panulirus versicolor. The sequence goes on from JAUUDZ010066099.1 coordinate 2,891, forward strand.
TCTCAGTCAACTTCTGTCACTCTAAAGGGGGGTGGGGGGTTGGCTAGGTGGTTAGTTTTAAGGGTTGGCATGTTGCTCTGTCCTCCACCAGCCCATGCCAGATATAATGGTCTCATCTTCTAATTCGTCTCTCCCGTCCTTTCCCATGCACTCGCCCATTTTCTTTGCTTCTCAATGATAACCCATATTCTTTTAGGTATCATCCAGGTAATCTCTCCTGGGTATGTACTGTTATGTCTAACATGTTTACGAAATGTTGGAGCTCATGGCTATCAACTGCTATTGGGCTGAAAACCATAGGAAACTGGCTAAACGTAATAATAATAATAATAATAATAATAATAATAATAATAATAATAATAATGTGTAAACCTGCCTGACGAATGGGAGAGTCGCTCTAAGTCTGACCACAGAGTTACTGCGTCATCACAGCGTCCTGTCTAGACTTACGCCTTACCACAACGTTCTGCTTGGACCTACACCTAGCCTGGACCTACGAGATGTGTGGCCTATCAGATAAGAGGTGTGGCCCACAGCAGATGAGAGGTGTCGCCCAGCAGACGAGAGGTGTGGCCTAGCAGATGAGAGGAGTGGCCCAAAACAGATAAGAGGCGTGGGCCAGGAGACTAAAGGTGCGCGGCCTACAGCAGATGAGAGGTTATGGCCCACAGCTGACGAGAGATGTGGCCCACAGCAGATAAGAGGTGTGGCCCCCCCCCAGCAGACAAGAGGTGTGGCCTAGCAGACAAGAGGTGAGGCCCGGCATGAGGGTGCAAATCAAAGTCCCCATGGTAAGGGACCAGCCATCATTATCACATGGAATTATCAGAGACCAATCACCTTCGGGTGAAATTAAGAACTGGGGTATTTCTCCCACTTACCTACTTACGTTTAATTATCCCTCAACAATAAAGCTGCCAAAATGTCAAGAGGGAAAACGCAGTCATCAGATATCATTACCTGTGTTTCTAACTACAAGTTGAAAATAGATTCACGAGGTTCGATTGGTCTGGCTGATATTACACGTACATATTTTTCACAGAAAGAGAAAATAAAGCCATTCCTTCTCTGTTCGTCTCAGACGAGAGGATGCCGTAAGACGCGCTCCCGTTACTCCGAAAGGACGTTCCCAAACCACGACCCTGGGAGTGGAAGGTGAGGTAACTCCCGACGGAGGAGGAGGAGGAGGAGGACGATGGGGCAAACCCTGGATTATCTCATCTTCAACACCCTGGGTTAAGCCATGTCTCCGTGGGAACATCCCCAGCAGGATAACATTACCTGGTAATTCCTACACAGAGGGATTCCCCGAGATGTTACCGAGGGACTCCGCCACTCTTCACCCCGCTGGGGGAGGGAGGTCCGCACCCCTCATGCACATCACCCAACCACCCACACAACACTCACACCAAATGTAGATTTTATTGGAAAAAAAAAGATGAGGAGGACTTGGGAGGAGGGAGATTACACCTGACCCCGTGACCATGATGGTACGATTCTTAAAACAGAGCGGCGAGGTCCCCTACCCACGACAGTACGATCTCTTGGCCACGACGGTACGATCCCTTGACCACGACGATAAGGCTCTCCCTCACGCGCTATGGGACGATCTCTGGGGGTGTCTGCTGGCATGACCTTTGACCCCGAACAGCAAGGGTCAGGTCAAAGGCCAGGTCGTCATCAAAACCAAAAAGTTGTACTCGTGCTAGAAGGATTCAAGACCGGGACGACATTACCGAAAACTGCTCACGACACTTGTAAATAGAGAGGATCATTATATAAACATAAAAGCCCCATGGTGCGGAACTTATGATGCGATGTCTGTGTCGTCTGACAGATAAGGGACCATCGAGGGATAAGGATAAGATAAGCCAGCCTTCACGTTATCACCTCTTGGCTTCACTTTCATAAGTTACAAGATACCATGATGGTGTTAAAAAATGTCAAGGAGTTTCGTATACCATTACGACACGAGACTACTGGAGGGGGTCAGTGTGAACCAGCCAAGCCAGCTAGCGGTTGACCCCAGGAAGGGAGCCAGCCAGTGGCTGAAGCAGGAAGGGAGCCAGACAGCCATTCAGTGGCTGACCCTGGAGGGGAGCCACACAGCCAGACAGTGGCTGACCCAGTAGGGAGCCAGCCAGTCAGTGGTCTAAGAGGCTTGTTATATTCTTTTTGAATGTAATAGTTCAATATTATCGCCTTTCCCACTTATGCGAAGTAACGGCTGGAACAGACGGACAACGGACTCACTGACACACATCCAGTCCCTCGCTGTCATGCATAATTGCCGAAACCTGGTCATACACACGCATAAAACGGACACGCGAGCGTGTGTTGAGTGAGATACACACGGGGATAAAGACACCTGGAGAAAATACACATGTAATAAGGGACTCATATATCCGTCTATTTGGACTGACAGACAGACGGGAACACAGCTAGACAGTTAGTGATGAAAATGATTTCATGCAGTACCTCCGCTGGTGATGTTAGCAGTATACTGCAGGCGCAGGGAATGACCCGGGTCGAAGGGCATGAGATCGGTGGACGGCCCAGATCCAGGCGCCCGACAGCCCAACATGCAGGTACTATTATCGTGTGTCGTGATGATATCATGACTGGAGGGTGAGGCAAGCACACCACTGGCGCCTCCGCTACGACCTGCCACAGTGGCGCCTCACCACCACCACCACCACCGCTGTGACGAGCTACCATGCCACACGCGACCGATACTCCTCTCCAAGCAGGCTCTTGAAACTCTTCTACCTGACTTTTTGTATCCTTCCGCCCATCTCATGTAGCCCTCCGCCCTTCTCATTTATCCTTCGGCCTACCGCATGTATCCTTCAAGGAGGAACAAGTATACTCCCGTTTGCCTACCGTTATGTTTCCATCTGGCTTATTGTGTCATTAGCCAAGTAAGCTAGTGTATCATCACCTGCCTCACGTGTCGTTCCGGCTTACCCCTCAGGTTATCCTTCTACGTGCACATGTATCCTTCTCCCTCTCCCCCTACGCATCCTATTCTTTTCCCTTAACGTCATGCGACTACCTTGCCTGCACGCCTGTTCACGCTTCCCCCTCAAGCCCCTTTACCCTCGTCCATCGTCCAGCACCGAGGCGCGCCTCAATACGTAATGTAACCTTTGAGGACGACAACAACCAGCTCCTCCTCCTCAAAGCCATACTCAGCCCTCGATTTTCCAAGCCTCGGTTCTTCTCGGTGCGAACGAATAAAGTGTACATCCTCTTTAGTTTACTAAGAGAGGACTTGCAATCTTTCTTGCTACATCAAACACACTGTGACGCACTCACTTACCTCCCAGCCACACGGGCGGCAGGCCTTAATCCGAACGTGGGACGTGTTTCCACTGGACTGACAATGGAACGAAGTGGCTCCGTTATGACTGTCCCTCCCGACATGAAATATCTGAAGACGATACAAGCAGGTAACATCTGGCTTTGCACAGTGTGTGGTTGGCATACAAGGTAATCATCATCACTGGTCGGGCAAACACCCGCTCATCCTTCCTCCTCCTCCTCCTCCACACACACCAGATTGTTATTTCCTATCATTATCACCCGTGAAATGACTGACATTTTCAAGCGTTGATGGTTGACGTTCATCTAACGTCTGAGTTTGACTCAATTTCCTTAACGACCTTATCTTAACCTTCACCTGACCTCATGACCTCTACTCTGCCTTAGTAAAATGACGGACCTTATAACCTCATCTTATAAGCTCCGCTGACCGTGATGCAGTGGATGAAAACATGTGTACGAGAGAGAGAGAGGAATCTGTCTATGGCTGGGATACTTTCATATGTTGTATCATTAGCCCAAGTACAACTCTGAAGTACATGAGTCTCTCTTTCTCCTCCTTCCATCCCTCAAAGCTCAGTCTGCACCCCAGCACCCCTAGCGAAAGCCCAGAGGTGCCAAGGTGTTTCATTCAGTAGGTCTTCGTTACATACGGCTATTCTCCCACCAGCACCCCACAGAACTGCTCTGGTATATCCTTTCCAGGCAACGGGTCGCGGACAGGAAACGCAGAGGGTTATGCCGTACCCACTCCACGGCAAGCAAGAGTCTGCAGATCACCCTGCCTTATCACGTCATCCATACATTCAACCTAATCATATTCGCTATATACAAAAGGAAGCATTAACAGCCATGCGCCGCCAACCTATAACGTACGATCTGACAACTGTAGTGAACACACAGCATCCCCAAGCTTACAGAATTACCCTTTGAACAGGCGTGTGGCCACCATGAGTTACACCACGGTGGTGAGAGTGGCACTACAACCCCTTGTGATGACCGGATGCTGTCTACTCACACACACACACGTGTCATCGTTTACCTAACTTGCCTCTCCTCTAGTAGCCCCTGTGTGTTAACTTCCTTTCACCACGTAATGCCAGACGAAGTTACTTCACCCCTTATCCAGATAACAGTATTTTTTTTCCCTCCAACTGTTGATAACAACAGTATCTTGTTCTGCCTTTAAGACTTCCTCATAATCTCTCACCGGCCCGTCAACTTCACGTTCCCTCACTACCCTTAAGACATACTCATAATCTCCCTGGCCCCGATAACTTAAGGTTTCCTCACCACCCTTAAGACCTCCTCACAATCTCTCGCTGACCCTCGTTGACTTCATACTCCCTCACTGACCCTAAAACATCCTCATAATCTCTCACTACACTTAAACCTGCTTGTCTTAAGGATACTCAAAATTTTCAGAGTTTTCCGACATGGGCCCAAGACTTCCTCATATCTCCTCACTAACGTACAAATACATCCTCACAAATCCTTACTCACATAACTCCAAACACGTTGTACCGTCACCTTCAACATTTAAAAAAAAAAAAGAAGAAAAATCCTCTGCAATTTCCACACGTCCTCGTTCCCTCCCCCTACAACAAAATCCATATCTGTACCCAGCTCATTCAGATTTACACAGAATTCATAATTTTTCCTCTTGAGACTTAAAAGGCATGTTATTTCCAAGAGGCAGAAAAAAAAAAATCCAGTCAGCGTGTGAAGAGAACGACCAAAAGAGTTTCAAATGATGACAAGCACAGCATATCTGGACTCTGGAGGCCTTCCAACAAGAGCCAGACAAGCAAACTGTACTTGTCAATAGCCATCAGAGGTGACACGGGCCCTGGAGATGGGTTGGCATACGAGTCTCCCCACCAGAGATACGACGCCAAGGAATGATATTCTCAATCAAAATCCATGTCAAATACTTACATAGATTCATGTCAATTACTTATATCAAGTCGTCAATTACTTATACTTTCTGGTATTTGATCAGCCACTTTATCAGTGTATCTAAATTTCATAATCCCCCCCTTCATGTCTAGGTCCTCAAGAGCCCCCAGAGGATTTTATCCTCAGTATCCCCCTACCTCTCAATGGGCCTGACTGTCCAATTCAATAATTTTCGACCTCATTAGGTCCAAACGTTGGCCATCAATCAATAGACACTCGTGAAGTTGCTGCAAGGAGCTGGTGCCGTAAACCAGGGGCTCATATGACCGGGTCTGCCTGAGCCCGCTGTCTGGGAAATACTTCCCCTCAAGACACAAAACCAGAATTTGTGTAGGATGCGGTGAGCGGACGGCTGAAAACTCCTCCCAGTCGGGAGACACCTCCTTAAGACACCTGTACCGGTCGAGGGGACTCCTCTCTGACACTTGTACCGGTCGGGAGGCACCTGTCAGACACCTGAACATGTCGGGAGGAAACTCTCAGACACCTGTGCCCTCTCGGGAAGCAACTCTCGGTCACCTGTACCGGTCGGGAGGTACCTGTCAGACACCTGTACCGGTCGGGAGTCACATCTTAACACTTGTGAAGGTCGTAAGGCACTTTCCAGACGACTGCACCGGTGAGGAAGGCACCTGTAGCACCACCACATGAGCGCCACCATCACCCGCCTGCATGTTACAGCTACGATCGTGTGACTATGCGACGCATGACAATGGCCATGTACTCTCGACTTCGAGGGCCAGCATGACAGTTTACTCTCATAAGAACTACATCACTTCCAGAAATCATACTCCAGTGGTATAATCAACGCACACAATGCAAAGTCAGGCTGCCACAAGCGGAGATCCTCCATCAACGACAACCCACTTCCAGCTAAGCTGGAGAGAAAGAGCGTGTGTGTGTGTGTGTGTGTGTGTGTGTGCTGCAGCTAAGCTTCTCGGAAGGACGTGCTACTTTAGCAGGACGTGACCCTCAAGGAGGAGACGAACCCAGGAACCCCCACCCAGCAAGCCGCGAGCGAGGACGGAAGGGCGCCGCTCTGTGCTGCCCGCGGCGGCGGTAATGGTGCAGGGATGATGGCTGGGCGAGACCCCAACGGTCCTTGTGCCACACCGAGCAACCAAACTTTGCCCAGACTTTCCAGGCACAATACCAGCTACCGTGGGAAAGGCGGGAAAGAAGAATCATTTCTATACCATACAACTTTTCACATTATAAGGACGACTTTGGTGTATATATATATATATATATATATATATATATATATATATATATATATATATAGTCACCGGCTGGGGTGCTTGGGGCAGACTCAGTAACCATCACCAGCCAACACCACACAACATCAGACATTATACAAGACGGGAATCCACTATGAGGTTCGTGACACTGGAACAGCCTTCGTCTGCCCGTGGTGGTGCTGTGACACTTGTCAGCAACGCGTGACACACACCTCAGGACACACAGTCCATGTGCCATTCTGTAGTTCCTGGAGGTCAATAGGGGTCGATGGCGCCCAAGGGCAGAGGCGAGAAAAGTTGAGTTCTCAAACGGTCAGGTTTAAGGTACTGTCATCAGACCCCAAGGGTCGTCGTACAACTCCGTGCTCAGGATGCGTACCGTTTCCGCTCATGGAACGTACTGTCGGAAACCAAGGGTGTGTGGTTGGTCGTCAGTCAAGCTATGTTTTTCTGACGTCTCCTACACTGAGGATTGAGGACAGATCATGGATAATGTCGGTGACTTGTGGTTAATGATCATGCCTCAGATAGGTTAGTTGTAACAAGAGGAGTGCCACAAGGATGATTTTCCGTACCAGTTTTCATTGTTATATACAGCAATTATATTGAAAATGGGCTGCATTTCAAGATGTTAAAATTCGTTGATGATACAAAGCTTGGAAATAAATCTACAAATGAACTTGGATGTCTTCTGCTTCAAATTGACATAGGCAAACTGATGGACTAGGCTATTAAGTGGC
>JAUUDZ010066110.1:0-10154 GCA_032361705.1 Panulirus versicolor
GTATACATACATATAAATACACAGACATATACATATATACACATGTACATATTCATACTTGCTGCCTTCATCCATTCCCATCACCACTCCGCCACACATGAAATGGCACCTCCCTCCCCCTGCGCATGTGCGCGAGGAAAAGACAACAAAGGCCACATTCGTTCACACTCAGTCTCTAGCTGTCATGTACAATGCACCGAAACCACATCTCCCTTTCCATATCCAGGCCCCACAAACCTTCCATGGTTTTTCCCAGACGGTATGTATATATATGTGCACATCAGTGGATGGGTCATTCTCAGTCTGTTTCTGGGCACTACCTTGCTAATGCAGGAAACAGCGATTATGTATAATAAAAGCCTTTTTTCCTAGCTCAATCACTTCCGTTACTTCTTTCACACATTATCCCCTCTTTTCCAAAGACCACTACAAACTTTCATGTTTGCTTCTGCTAAGAAATGATGAGATTTTACCAGTCATCGTCATCCCTCTCAGCACATTCATATCCAATAACTCTGCTTTGAACACCTGTCAATTTGCATATAATCCAATACTGGTTACTGACCCAAAACCCACTCATCCACATACATTTATGTATGCATATTTTTTGAAATCAAGTACTCTAGCATACTACACATGAGAGCTAAAAAATGAATGTAAGCATATACAACCTTTCTTTGTCTCTTCCTGGTGTTACCTTGCTAGTGTGGGAAAAAAATAGTACTCCTATTTAACACAACACAATGAGCTCTTTTAGATGTATATATTCATTCATCTTAATTCCAACATCTTTTGTCCATCCTTTCCATGCACCCTCAATTACTTATCAAAATCCTTCAACTTCACAGAAAACATCTTTCCTTACTGCGTTAATGTAATCCCTAACTTACACATCCAACCCCATTCCAGAGTCTGTGTTCCTAGATATTACTGTTATATTTTTCAATATCTTGTCCAGAGAATCTGTGTTCCTAGATATTACGTTTTTATTTTTCAACTATTTTTCAATGTCTTGTATTCACATGTTCTGTTTCTAAAATGCATATTTTAATCTCTTAGTCTCAATAGCTTTTCTTCTATTCCACAATCCTGTTTTCATCTATTTATAAGTGCTAGTATCCAAAACTTCAATTACTTTGGTTACTGATGATCTCTTTGCTCTTAGGGCTATAAATTCAATAGCACTCCTCAAAACATGTTAAATTCTAAATGCTGGTGGGCTAACATACATATGAATGCCACAAATTGATCCTACTAAGACATCAGACAACAGATAAACTGAAGGACACAACAAAAGAGCACACACGGGATAGAAAAAAAGACAGGAGTATGGGAACACAATACAGAAGTGAGAAATGGGGAATATAAATCTCGGGAGTAGCATGTAGCTGGACACAATGTGATGCCGCATTGTAAATGTGAAAAGACAAAAGAACACTCAAGAGGAATATGATCGTCTTTTTCCACTAGTTGAGTGCTTTCACTAAAGAATGAAGCCAACTGATCATTTTTTGATACCAGAACCATCTCAAAATATACCCCTTCTGGCAATCATCTTTATGCTATGTACTTTATAGTTTTTCTTTCCTTTACCTCAATCTATGTGCTAAGGTTTCTATACTTCTGACATCACTAAAGCTACCAGTTTGTCAACAATACCAAATGCACTATACAGTTCCAAAAGCTAGTGGGTTTCATCTGGGAATTTGCTAAAAAGCATGGAGAATCCCTCACCAAGTTCTTAATGTGTTGCTCTTCATTCTCTCATTAAAATGTGCAAAAACATCATTTGGTGATAGATTATGAAAAGATTTTGTGTTTGCCTGTTTTAAGTGCAGGAGCCAGCATGTGGTGCTAATGCTATGAATTGTAATTGACTTGTGATCAGTGTCAACCAAAGGTGCATACCTCTTGGGTACAAGATCTGCCTCTACCAGTTATAAACTGTGCTGATATTGGCTTCTTTTTGTGTTTTCCAAAGTATTTGTCATGAAGGCTCTTCATGGGGTCTCTGGAGAGGGCTCCTGGCTTTCTGGGATTGGTATAGACTTTCCGACCAGCCAGTGAATTCTTCAAGAAAGCTGAAATAAAAGTTTTTTTTGAGTATAATTAATAGATAGGAAATTGCACTGAAATGGCTTAAAGGCAAGGAAATTTCAATGGTGCAGTATTAGAGTATCTAAACTAGTTCAGACCTTTTTTGTCTGTTTTCCTGGTGCTACCTTGCTAAAGCGAGGGATAGTGATGCTGTTTCCTGTTTGGCAGTGTAGCACCAGGAATGGATGAAGGCAAGTAAGTATGAATATGTATATGTATATGTGTATATATGTATATGTCTTTTCCTAGCACTACCTCGCACACATGAGGGGGGAGGGGGTTGTTATCACGTGTGGCGGGGTTGTGATGGGAATGAATAAAGGCAGACAGTATGGATTATGTACATGTGTATATATGTATATGTCTGCCTGGTCCCCCCTTGAAGGATTGCTCTTTCCACAGGCCTGCAACATGTATACGTTGAGATGTATAGGTATGTATATTTGCATGTGTGGACGTGTATGTATATACTTGTGTATGTGGGTGGGTTGGGCCATTCTTTCGTCTGTTTCCTTGCACTACCTTGCTAACGTAGGAGACAGCGACAAAGCAAAATAAATGAATTAATAAAATCTAATCCAAATATCTCTAAAAGTGCTAAATATTTTGAGATACAGTGTGTTCTTACATACCACTTGTTTTAAGGTTTTCATCCATATTTTGGCAAATTTGTATTCCCTGGCCAAATTCTGGATATGTGTCTGCACATCAGTGTATCTGACTAAAGAATCATTTCAGTCGCAGGTGAAACGTGACCCATCTGCACCTAAACGGCCAAGCAATGCTTTCCTTCAGTTTTGTCAGGAACAGCGAGACACAGCCACAGCCCAGCACCTCCAGCAAACAGGAAGACCTTTTGACAAGAAACAATTGACGAAACTTCTTGCTGCACGTTGGAATGCTCTATCAGAAGATGACAAAAAGGTAAGAAAGTGTGTACTGCTGATTGAGAAGACAGTAGTCTTATAAAGTGTTTGTGATCATGATGTGGATCATGGAGTCTGAATCAAATAACTTTTTTGAAATTTGTATGTATGAATGAAATGTGCTAGCATTTGAGGGGTAAGGAAACTCTTGAATGGATGAAGAAACTGTATTGATGTAACAAATATAAAGAAGCTTTTTTCCAAGTTTCTTGAGCAGGTTCAACTTTACTTAACACAAATTTACTTATCAGATGACATAATGAAAGATTCAAGTTAGTATTTATGAAATGTGCTAAGGTTGGTAAACTAGACCCTACAGTACCTGGCAAACCAATGCATTGCATAATTACTGTGTACCTGTTGGCAACTCATGGCTAGGGCATTAAGACATTTGTTTCTTTCCTTTCATTGCAAAGCTTTGGAACTCCTAGTATTTTCATGTCTTTCCAAAGTGCTACAACCTGCTTCTTTTTAAGATTTCTTTCCTTTCAGGAACAGTGACTTCTTTGTTTTCTTATTTTCTTTTGGTCCCTCTCCTTTCACAGCTAATCTTTGGAGCAATTTGCCTTTTCATGTCTATGAGTAGCTACAACTTACCTTTTTTTTTAGTTTCTTGCCTCCTCCGAAACTCTTTGGTTATACTTTTTTTATCTTTTGTGTGTTTTCTGGCAGTTCTTTATTTTCTCTGCTAAGCTTTGGAACTCTGTGTGTTGTCATGGTTCCCCTCACAGTAACCACCTACTTATCTTTAGTTTTCTGCTTCTTTTGGAAACTCTTTGATTTTGCCTTTTCTTAATGCATTTTCTTTCATTCAGTCTAGTAATAAGGAAGACTTGTGTGACTGGAGCCTTTGGAAAAATGAAGGTATTATTTTTAAGGTTGCATTGTTGGATTGATGAATAAAGTAATGTGAAATAGTAGGACAAAGAGTGCACATATGTCATGGATTACTATAATGTATCCTCTACATAAGGTCATTTGCGTAAAACTGTTTACCATAGCTTGAGATATCTATTTTGGTTTGTCCTATGGACTAGTTTATTTTTTATACAGATAGCTGTCTAGTTGTAAATCATTTCTATTATTTTAAAAATGTTAGCCAATTTGATGTTTAGATTAAGATTTAAATTTTTTGGAAGGGTAAAGGACTGACACCAGTTGGACCATTGATGACTTCTTGAATATGGATGGACTCTATCTGACAGGACTGAATTTATGGAAACTTGTATGTATGTGATTAGAGATTGTGATGGAATATAAAAGGAGTCTACATTATATTACATACTGAGAAATAAAGGAAAGAATGTTTAAAATCATATAAGGGTCTTCATCTGTTCTGATGCAGCATTCAGATATATGTGTGCAGAAGAGGATCTAAATTTAAACCTTTTTTATTATATGTACCTTTGCAACTAATTTGGTTTGAACGTATCCCTCATAAGATAAGTCCTCCATTCACAGTATTGCTTGTTTAGAAAATCCCAGTTTTTTGTTCACCTACCCATTCATCCCTCTTTCTCTTGATCTGTCTAACTGTTGATGTTTCACACAAACCTAAATGATTGCAGTACTGGAAATGATTGCATCTCACCTTATTATTTCCAAAGGTCATTTCCAACAAACTCATTTTAATTTACCTGTACTGTCTTCATCTGTTGAAATAAGTTTTCCTTTACTCAGTATAACTCTAATGAAACATCATTGCCAGTTCTGTGATTTGACACTATTTGCTTTCCTTTCATGCACCAAGGATTAAGCAGAGGTTAGTAAAACATAACTGCCAATACTTTTGATAATATTATTGTATGACCTTATCTTTATTCAATGTCCCTGGTGTCTGTTGCTTCACTGTGTGTCTTTATTCACATTATTCACATTCACTATGAACTTTTTCTTTTCATAAACTCTTTAAACTTAAGACACCTGCTTCTGTGGATTCTCTCTTGAATCTGCCACCAATGCTGTTTCATTAGCAGACAACTGACTCACCTTCCAGGTCACCCCACCCCTAAAAGACTGTAGACCTGTTCCTCTCTATATGTACATACATATACATATCAACATCAATACACATACACAGACATAAACATATATACACATGTACATGTTGATACTTGCTTGCCTTAATCCATTCCTGGCGCTACCCTGCCCCACAGGAAACAGCATTGCTACCCCCTGCTTCAGCGAGGTATCGCCAGGAAAACAGACAAAAAAAGGCTGCATTTGTTCACACTTAGTCTAGTTTGAGTCAGGTACCCATATCATTAACCATCCCGTAGGGGTGGATGAACAGCTGTGTTGCCTATGGACTGATTGATGCAACCAGGAGTCAAAACTATGCGCTTGACCCTGGGCGGCACATGAAACCATCACAGCCAGGAATGCTAAACGCAACAACATGAAAGTGTAGTGGATGTATATGGCCTTTCTTCTCAGTTGCCACTTACATTACATAATTATCAGTTCTTGTTTCAGGTGGAAGTGATTTCAACTATGTCAAGATTTCTTTTAAAGGTTTCTTTAGTTCTAAGCATGTTTCATATTTCTCCAGGAATTAAATTGTACCTTCCTGGAAGAGCAGTCATTTATCTTTTATCTGATTTCCTTTTGGTATGTTTCATGGTATTCTTGAAGACAACCTCCCTGTTCAGAGACTTTCAGGTGTAATATAATTTCTTCTATATCTTCAATTTGTTGCCATACATGGATTCATCTTCTTTCTAGGCTAAATATATTTACATTTCTTTCAACCTTTTTTGGTAGTCCATATGCTCCATCCCCTTAATTTTGCTCATGAGGTGATTCTGAATACTCTCTAACATGTTTTTTTGTATTTGTTTTGTTGGTGACCATATAACACAGCAGTATGCAATGTTTTGCTTCTTATATATAAGTGAAACATTTTCATCAGTAAGTTTCTGTCTCTTGTATAGAAAGTCTTCAGAATCATACCATTCATCAGTTAGTGGTATTATCATCTCAGTATGCTTTCTGAAATCTAGTTTCTTATGATGACACCCAAATCTTTTATATTTGGTCCAGTTTCTGTTTCCTTTTTTGCCCTTTATATGACACTACTAGAAAAATTTTCCTTGACCAATAATTTGTTTGCTTGAATATATCTAGATTAGATTTCACTTTGTAAATTGTGTCTTAATCTTTTTGCATCTCCATTTGATTAATTTCTGATTGAATCATTTTGCATACTCTGGTGTCATCAGCAAAGCTCCTTACTGTGCTTTCCTTTACTTTATTGTGGATGTCTTATATCACTGATACAAAGAGTATTGAGGCTAACACTGTTCCTTATGTTACCCCATATAGGACATATACCTAAAGCATGGTTCTGTTAGCTACCACTTTGAACTTTCTGTCTGGTAGAAACTTTAAGAATCCATCTTCTTATCTTATCCTTAATGTTTGTTCACCTACTTTCTTCACTTAAATCCTGTGTTTTACTGTGTCAGATAATTTTGCAAAGTCAAGAAAAACTTATCATTCTTTTTCTTTGGACTGAACTTTCATATATTCTCTTGTTATAAAATTATTATTGGGTTTGCATACTTTTTCCTGGTACAAATCTATGTTAGCTGTCATTTATGTGACTATTCTTGAGTAGGTGGTTTAATATGTCCTTCTTTCACTCTTTCAAAATTATTACATGTGAAGTCAAACTAGATAGTCTATATTGTTTAGGTATTAGCTTAGATCCTACTTTTGTGTATAGGTGTTACATATGCCAGTTTGTGAATGTCTAAAACATTGTCTTCATCCAGAGAGAGAGAGAGAGAGAGAGAGAGAGAGAGAGAGAGAGAGAGAGAGAGAGAGAGAGAAGGTTTAGTGAGGAGAGGTATTCTGCATAAGAGATAGGTAAATGCAGAGTGAATTGTTTAAGGATGAAAGAGGTGTGAAAAGTTAGTGTCATTTTAATCAGCTTATTACACAAAGGAAAAAAACATAAAGTGCATATGTAGGTGTAACAGCCCATGTTCTTTTTAGCATACTAGACGTTTAAGAAAGTTTCAGTATGAAATGAAAGGCTGCAAGCACTCAGTACACCCTGTGTAAATTGGAATTGAGTTATGTATTAATAGATAGGTTCACAGATATTACAACTTTCTGAAAAATTAGGAAATTGTATACTGATATCTCATAAAGAGATTTGAAAGGCAAATAGTCTAGAATAGCTTTAAAGAGAATAATGAAAGATGAAGATGCAAGTCAGGTGTGATGAAGTTTGAGTTATACAAAATCAGTGAAGTTTGAACATTTTAAGATTAGTTTTTAGAGCTCTGCATTTGAGCAGGATTTTTTGTGCATTGAATGTTGTTTTGGAGGAGGATTGGAAAGGAATAACTTCGAAGGGCACTGCATTTTATATAATGATGATTGTAAAGATATTGATTAGGAAATGTGTCTAATGGGAAGGCTGAGGAAGGCAGAACACAGAAATAGAGGGCACATGTGAATTATGTATTTGTGAATACCTATTTTTTGCAGGTCAGGAGGAGGTTTGATACTCAATGGGCCCTCTTTTCTTCAAACAGTTTCTCTATTTTTGATGTTCCTTGCATTCATCATTTCTTTATTCACTACTGATACTGTTACTTACAGTATATGTATTTCTTCTCGTATTTTCTAACTCTGTTTTCATACTTTTTATGTCCTTTAGTTGGATGATTCCTTCATAATTCAGAGAATTGCTCCTGTCATCCCTGTCAGATCAATTAAGAAACTTCAAAGTTGTCGTCTTTTCACCATGTGTTCTTGTATCTTTGTTGTGGATTTGCTCCCTTATGTTTGTTTCCCAATTTTGGACTTTTTCTAGCATACCTTTATGTTTCATCAAGTGGGATAACAAAATTGGTGATACATATGAAAATTTAGGTCAAATATGTACTGTAAATGTTCTGAAATTTTATTCATTGTTCATAAAGGTCATCTGACTTTTTCCAGTATATAATCTCCCACCTTTACTCCTCTCTGAGTGTAGTTTTTGTAGATAAAAGTCTTTATAGGTGAATGTGTATTGAATGTGTCTAGATCATCATGCATGTTGCAGATTCTCTATGATATACCTCACAGTAGCAGGGGGCATATTGGATATTGATAGATGATTGATTAATTAGATTCTTCCTCAACAGAAAAGCCATTGGAGAGGGTGCAGCGAAAAATTGCTGCCATGGATGCTTCAATTGAAGAAACTCTTCATGAAAATAAAGTGATTGGAAAAGTATCCAGTACTCATAGAGACAAGATCCATATTAAGCCTCGAAGTGTTAGTTTTTCATGGCAGAGGGGATTCAAAATTGGTAAGTACATGGTATTCCCTCACTATTTTATTTGTTTATTGATTTTCAAGATTGTTTTTTAGATGTTTAGATGTTGAAATTTCTTATGAACAGTTCCATTTATACAAAAGACTGATTTGTCCTTGTGTGGAGTACTGCTCTCACATTTATGGTTGATCTTGCACTGCATCCCTACTTGACAGAGTTGAGTCAAAAGCAGTGCTCTTTGCCTCTTCTGTAACTATTACTTTGGTTTTAGCTCCTGAGAGCTGGTTGGTAAGTAGTAGTTAGTAGGCAGCCAATGATCATGGAGGTATGTTACCAGTATTACACGCTTGGGTATCAGGAGGGTTAGTGACAGCTACTTAGTGAACCAGCACTTCATTAGTTGTCAAGTTGCACTCCTCTGACCCGGGTAGCTGTATTTTCTTTCTGCCTCACCAACACATGGACTGCTGGCATTCTGTCCACAAGTGTACAATCTCTCATTGTCACACATAACACTTAGCACTTAACTCATACAACTCACACAGCTTATTCTTCATAACTAAATTTTCCTGTGTAAGTACAATGTGTTAACCTGCCTTTTGGCAAAATGTTAGGAGCAATAGAAATAGGTACAAACATTATGCAAGAACATTAGGTAGAAGGGGTTAGTAGGAACATTAGGGAGGAGCCTCTGCAAACACCGTGCTGGATTTGCCCTCTGCCAGTGGCCTTTTAAGGGTGAGGCACTAAAGGCTAAGAATCGTTACTGAAGTTCACTAGTAATGGAAACTACTTTATTGCCTTGGCTATCCCCTTGAGGGAATTCCAGAAGGGAACAGGCATCAGATATATAGATAGAAGGATAGAAAGATAGATAAGTAGCTCCTGAGAGCTGGCTGCTTGTGTGCCATACCACTAGCTAGACGACATGATACTCAGTAAGCTGCAGTGTCACATGATTACTGTGTAGCCATTGGCAACTCAAGGGTGGGCTTTTTTGATAACTTTCTTTTACTAATCCATGAAGCTTTTGAACTTTCTACCTTACCATGTCTTTCCCAACAACTATGACCTAGCACATTTTAAAAGACAGGTTTTTCCCTTCTTCCAAAGTTTGTAAATAGTTTCCCTTGTCTCTTCTTTTTCCCTATCGTAATCCTCTCTGTATTTCAATTAAGGCCCAGCCTTGATGTGGACTGGAGCCTCCAACATAAAAATGAAAAATCATAGGTATTTTGATAATTTTACACCACTTTTGATATGTGTGGATCAGATGTTTTGTGCAAGCCATCACTACTTCCCTAAATACATCCCATTCCTGTCCCACTCCTCTTATGTCCTTTGCTCTCACCTTTTTCCATTCTGCACTCAGTCTCTCATGGTAATTCCTCACACAAGTCTCCTTCATAAGCTCACTTACTCTCACAACTCTCTTCACCCCAGCATTCTCTCTTCTTTTCTGAAAACCTCTACAAATCTTCACCTTCGCATCCACAAGATAATGATCTGACATCCCTCCAGTTGCACCTCTCGGCACATTAACATCCAAAAGTCTTCTCTTTCACACACCTATCAATAAACATGTAATCTGGTAATGCTCTCTGGCCATCTCTCCTACTTACATACGTATACTTATGTATATATCTCTTTTTAAAACAGGTAATCCCAATCACCAGTCATTTTTCAGCACACAAATCTACAAGCTCTTCACCATTTCCATTTACAACACTGAACTCCCCATGTACACCAATTATTCCCTCAGCTGCCACATTACTCACCTTTCAATTCAAATCACCCATCACTACAACCCGGTCTTGTGCATCAAAACTACTAACACACTCACTCAGCTGCT
>JAUUDZ010066121.1:0-10154 GCA_032361705.1 Panulirus versicolor
GTGGGTTGGGCCATTCTTTCATCTGTTTCCTTGCACTGCCTTGCTAACGCGGGAGACAGCGACAAAGCAAAATATATAAATGTATAAATATATATATATATGCACACATATACATATTCATACTTGCTCGTTATAGAGTATGTTTGAGAGAGCTAAAGAGGGTGTGCTGAATTGGTTCAGACACATGGAAAGAATAGATGAGGAAATGTTGGCAAAGAGGATATATGTGTCAGAAGTGTGTAGAGCAAGTAAAACAGTGACCAAATTGGGGAAGGAATGATGGAATGAGAATTTTTTTGAGTGATCGGGATAAGTAGGTGATGTTATGGGCTTGCAGAGAAGAAAGTGAATTAGAATGATGTGGTATGCTTGAGATTGAGTGAATTGGAGTTTTGCAGTATACAGATAGTGACATGTTGTCACTGGTTTGAATCAAGGCTTATGAAGTGATCACGTAAAATCATGCAATGGTCTGAGGGCTTGGTTGGGGATGGGGGCTCTGGTTTTTGTGCATTCTACCTGACAGCTTAAAGGATTGAGGTCATTTCTTCTTCCAGGCACTATGTTGCTGATGTGGGAAATGGCTAACAAGAAAAATCTCTATTAAGGATATTTAGATTGTTTTTTGTGGCAAATGGAGGATAGTAAGTCTTAACCACTTTAACAGTCAAACTAATAGTGTGTTTTGATATTTAAAGATTTTCTTGGTGGAATATTCTGTCTTTATTGTAATAAGAATATTTAAATGGGATTGTACTGTCAGCGTTATGAGAAAATGGGTAAAGTGTGCAATCTAATAAAAAGTCAGCAATTATCTGTTATTTTAATTTCATTTTTTTTTCAGGTTGGCCCTGTAGTTAAATTATGTATGGGTATTGAGCCAGCATTTTATGTTGACAGCGGCCCTCCAACTTTCTGTTTCAATCCATGTGGACATATGGCCTCAGAAAAAACAGTAAGGTAGGTTTTTATTATAGTGTTTACAATAATACCATTACATAAGATTATTTTTGACAGCTTCATACAAAATAATATTCATTCTGAAGAATAAAGAATTCATTTAGTGCATCAGTGGCTAATCTTTGTTTGTATAAATTCAGTGATTGAAGCTACTGTAGGGGAACTGCAGTGATTGAAAAGGGGGAGGAATTCCTTTTGCACTGGTGTGTCACAACTGTTGCCTTCATGTGTCATCATAGGCAAAGGTGGTGGTATTAATGGAGGGCACATGGTGTTTGGAGTAAATTGTACCCTTGAGTGGTCCGTCCTACATAAGCATATGTGGCTGACTACTAATTACACATGTCTGACTGGTGCCAAACTTGCTGGGAGACCTAGATTGCTATTGTATTCATATCTGTTGAGTCACTGAACGTGGCTGGTTAGTCTCAGACCCCATGTAGCAAGCTTGTGCACTACATTTGTGTTGGCTGGAAATGCATTTACAGACACTTCCCATACTATTAGTCCATGAAACTCTTCTTATTTACCATTTTACAAGTAATTTACATATCAGACCTTAAGTGTGCTGTGTAGAATGTAAGATGTGCTCAGTGAATCCTCTCAGGATACACAGCTTAGATGTGCTCAGTGAATCCTCTCAGGATACACAGCTTAGATCTGCTATTTGAATCCTCTCAGGATACATAGCTTAGATGTGCTCAGTGAATCCTTTCATGGCACACATCTTTAGGTGACAGATATTAGTTTGAATGTGAAAGTTCTGAAATTTTGTGGAATTAGTGATATGATTGTCTGGAACTAGCTAGATCTGTTATCTGCAGCAGTATAGGGTTTGCTAGAACACTATCTTCAGTGTCATCACTGTTATCATTATCAACATGATCATCACCAGTTTTTATCGATCATCATCATTACCAGCATCATCGTTATATAAGCCGAAATACATCTCCCTTCCCCTAAGACTCTCTTTTCATTCAGTCCATGGTTTAGCTATTCCTTTTTCTAATGATAGGTCTTTGTGGACTATAGCCAATAGTATATGTAGCAACTTCTGTTATACTACCTTTTCTCTTTTTCAGTTCTGACAGTACTGTATATATGTCTCTCAATGAAAAAGCAGCTTTTTCTGGCTCTGTTATTTCCACTTTGGGTATGTAATAGGTGATGGCTAGCAATGTAGCAGGCATTCACCAACCAGATGTAGTACTACCTGGGTATCAAAGAGGTTAGTGATGGTGGTGCAATGAGCCAGTACTTTGCCATTAGTCACATACCCAACCCTGGCCCGTCACAATATTTTTTTCCTCGCTTACATATGGGCTGCTGGCATTCAGTTCACCAACTCGCACCTTTTTTTTTTTAAATGAACGCTTATAGGTACACATACACAACCTTTCACCTCCTCTCCAATTTTCCTTCCTCTTTTCAAAATGAAAAACCATGAGTGTACAGCCTGTTCCAGTTTCTCTGGTGCTGAATCAAAATGGCACCACCAATTGAAGTTGGATGGTTAGGTCCCAGGACTCCCTGACTAACTTTATGTGACTGAGACCCCCTTCATTCTTATGAACTTTCATCACACCACATATTATTCTCAAACATCATATTGCCAACTCATCCACTGTCTTCCTCCCTGCTTTGTATAGGGCCTATGTCTCACATCCATACAACACCATTATAACCATAACCGCTATACCATCAAACATAGCCATCTTTGCTTTGACTGAGAGTGACTTCTCTTTCTGAACACTTTTCGCAGTATGCCCAGGGCCTTAGCCCCTTCACATACCCTATGATTCATTTAGCTTTCATAGTTACATTCCCTGCAATGTCCACTCCCAGGTATCTAAAACATCCCACTTCTTTAAGGTTCTCTCCATTCAAGCTCATACCCAAACTAACCTTTCTACTGCTGAACATAGTATTCTTGCTTTTATTCACTTTTTCTCTCAACTTTCTTTTTTCACACCTCTTCAGAATCAATCACCAGCTTCTGCAGTGTTTCACTTGAATATGCCACCTCTGCCATGTCATCAGCAAACAACAAGTGACTCATGTAAGTTCTGTTAAAAATCATCCATTGGGTTTACAATATCCTGTTTTTATGTGTGAGGAAACCTACTGGCCTCTGTAGCAACTCAAGTGAGAATTGGCAGAGGTCCTTGATATGCTGCAAATAATCAGATGATTTTTCTGGCCATTTAGCATCTCTGTGGCCCCTCAAGAAAACTATTTAGTAGCCTTCAGAACTGGAGAAGAGTTAGAGAAATATATGCTAGTAAACATAAGATCCTTCTCATTTTCATTGATTATCGTTTTAGGTTAAGATCATTTTATACTCCTAAGTCTAAAAAATGAAAACAGTGAATTAGAGAAATAGATGCGATTAAACATAAGATTCTTCTCATTTTCATTGATTATCGTTTTAGGTTTAAGATCATTTTAAACTCCTAAGTCTAAAAAATGAAAACAGTGAAAACCCCTGTACGGCATTGCATACCTGTTTGTAGGTTTAGTTCACAGTTTGGACTACACAGTTTGAAATGCTGAAAATTTAATGTATGTCTGATTACTATCTTTGGTACCATTTTTATCATCCATTCACAGATCAGTTTAGCTTTTTGCTTTTCCACTCTGCTAGTCTGCTTCAGTCTTTATACACGAGTACTATGTGGCATACTATAGTATTAATGTACTTTTGTTCTTAGTTTTTTATCTTAAATTCATGTCTGCTAAGAGAAAAGTGGGTGGTTCAGGTTTTGCTGATTTTATGTAATACTGTATATCATTCTGTAGAGCCCTGAGCACAGACTGAATCTTAGTCCTTGATGTCAAAGCTGTGACACCTTACATGAAGCAACAGCTTCTGACGTCCCCATTCAATGAAACACCTATATATATTTATCACAATACCACCCTACCTGTTTGTAGAGTCCAGATCCTTAAAATTTTAGCTGTGACACCTTACATGAAGCAACAGCTTCTGAGGTCTCCATTCAATGAAACACTTATATTTGTTTATCACAATACCACCCTTCCTGTTACTAGAGTCCAGATCCTTAGAATATTAGCAACACTTCTGAAGTGCTTTTGTCAGTATGATAAGAAAACTACTGCACTGTTAAGGGTATTAAGGAAAACAAGATTTTATGTTGTTTTAAGTGAATTAAGAATGCCCAGAAGTGGATCAGTGGGATCCTGAAAGTCTGGGAACCTAATCTGAGTTATTATTAATTATGTACGTAGCATTCATCTCATTTTCAAGGAACAAAAGCCCCCATGTATAGCAAGGAATACTGTATTAATCACTTCTCTGAAGAACGTTTTGCCCTTTCCCCACTTAACATTGAGAATTCAGTGAGTTCACCAGAGGCTGTTGAGGGGAACATCTGTTTTTGCTCATCCAGAAAGTCTGAATACCTCCTCAGCAAGGCATATATGATTTTTTTATTAAGACTGGTTCTTTTAGCTCAACCTGGCTTGTATGTTAGAGACCTGATCTCAGAAAGGTGGCTTACGCTCAAACCTTTCTGAGGAGCCCTCCTATGGAGAAGACTAACGATAGCTCTTTGACATTCCTCAATACCATTGTTGAAAGATGAATTACCCAATAGTTGAGAATCAGCCTTACATGATGGGTGGTTAGCATACTTTGAGACAGGGGTTTGCTAATGTGCTGCAGGATATGTTCAAGTTAAATCTTTTGCCATGATTTTCTGTTGGTGAAATAGTTTGCCGTAGCCCTTCTCCTCCATGTAGAAATGCTCTTACAGCTCTTAGGACAGACTAGCCTTAGAGAAAAAGGTGAGTTTTGAAGGCCAAAAAATTTTGTAGGTTGGTGTCCTGTAAGCAATTATCCAGGTTGCTTTTCCCACCTTACCCTCCCAATCTTTTGAAATATATTCTCGTAGCTGATGATGACCACAATCAGTATGACATCCGTGTTCCAATAATCAGGATGTAACCAGTGTGGCAGGCCAGTCAGCTGGCAGGATGATGATTTCATCACCAAATGGATGTTGCTGATTATCAGAAGGAAACCTGGACAGAGCTGGGGCTATAACCACTGAGAGTTAGTTAACAAAGAGTGAGAGGCATAAGCCACAGCACAGGGCAGATGGTTAGAGGGCTCTGATCCTCATGGGTCTTTGTTAATTTCTAATAGCTTAAAGGGAGAAGAACACCTTTATGAACCATGAAATGGAAATCACTGAATTTTAGCATTGTATTCATCTGTTTTACTTGGTGATCTCATAGCCTTTCAGGGTTAGAGAGGATTAATTTTTGTGTGATTTCAATTATTTGTATGTATATATCCTAAAGCCAGTGTGCTTGAATTTTCATTTAATATTTTGAGAATTGCCCGTGAGTTTTTGACTTTGTCATAGTTTAGGTGGTTGGTGGCCATAATTATTGGGAAGGAATCTGCATGTGCCACTTTGTTGAGAATGAGGGGGGGGAAAATTTTTCATGATACAAATAGAGGTAGTTAGTTGAATTTTACGTAGAATAATGATTTACTTTGATATTCACCAACAGGTATTGGGCTGCAGTACCTATTCCTCATGGAACTAATGGATTTCATGCAGCATGTCCATTCTGCGCTTCACCACTAGAAGGTGACCCAGGGTTTGTCCGACTAATATTTCAAGACAATTGCGATTGAATTCCCTCCCTTTATACACTGTAGTTTTATGTATGGATGACCTCTGGAAATGTATTTCCACCCTTCAGTTTGATTTGCACTCAGCTTATTTTGTTAATCATGCTGTTTATAGAGAGTGAACCTCGAATACCACTAATATATCATGAAACTTGTGTTTTTTATGCATCTAGGATATTGCTTGTTAAATTTTGTAAAATGAATTCATTGATACAACCCAATTAAGTGGGTTATACTAGCCACTAGGGGATGGGTGCTATAGTTTGAGTAATATTTTGTGATTGCTAATTGACTGAGACTAGCACCCATAGAACTTTGCAACTTTTGCAGTTGACTTTACGGCCACCCAGCATGCTGCTGCACACTCACCTCACAAAGTTTTATAGTCAGTGTTTGCACCTAAAACACTTGTTCACTCTTAAAAGTACTGAGTAATAACCAGTATATTGAACTAGTTTACTGGTATTAAATTTGTAATTTACAGACACCTAACATATATTACACTAACACATCAATAGAGAAAGTAAAGTTTGTGATGTTAGCCCAACAGTACTTGTGTAGTGCTTTGGTTAATACTGAATGCATTATGAATGAAAATTTTTTAGAGTGAAACTTAGAAAAATTTACCAATTTTGTACATTTAGCATCATCAGGAGTTACTTATGTGATAATCCTGTTTGAGCATTATCAGGAATTGTTCATGTGATAACCTAGGATATTTTGAGATTGAGGGGACTGTACAGGTTGATTTTTGATGAATTTTTAAAGATTATATTAAAGATAAGAATAAATACTGATCTGCAGACACTGGCTTAACAGAAGCACCCAACTAATGGCATGGCTATCCAAGAATTTAAGGTGGGTTTATGATGCAATTTAGATGTCTTGCAATAGCATAGGCACCCTTCTTCCCCTTATGCACTGCCTGTAGAGTATCATCTGACACAGAGCATATGTAACATATTCTCTGGTTAATATATTTATTAGATAAAGGTTTTGAAAGTTTATACTGATCAATACATTTGTCACATCACTCAACGTGACTCCTTGTCAGTTGGAGGAAGCAGTATGTATGTATGTTTTTTATATGTAGTGGTTATCAGGAACTAATGGTTATCAAGCCATATTCTGTACCACACATTAAGACATAAAATGTATCAGAACTGAAATTATGATGGAGAAAGATGTGTTCATCATTAATTTCACTTCTTTGTTTTAATGCATAACTTTTGATTTGATGTAATAATATGCCTCATAAGCATACACCTGAAGTTTGGAAAGAGTGTTGTCTGCTCTCTGTAAATGAGCAGATGATTATAGAGAATTATATCCTGCAGTGAGTAGTCTGCCAACCATGACCTAATAAACTCCTCTTCCATTTTGCACTACCACCAACTAGTAACAGCCGCTCAATAATTCACCATTTGTGGGAAAAAGGAAAATATTTTGCAAATTTGTTGTAAAAAAATTTCTCTAAGAATAGTATGTATATAGTGTTATTTATCATACATTATGAGTAAGTACCTTAAGTTTGTGAAAACTGAAATACTCATATCTCAGAGCATTTTTTTTTTTTCTCTCCCTGCAAGCCTTACTATGAGCATGAGAGATTTTGTGGAATATTCTGCAGGAAAGTTGGGTTAGGCTCCTCTAAACTTATGCCTTTCCCCCACCTATTGCTATTGTCCCAACTTGGTAATGATGGCTTGCTTGTGTTGGGCCCACCTTTGGCCGGTCAGAAACCACCTGTGGTCTGATATCATCGAAGAATAGAGTAGTTAAAATTTTCATGATGAGACAGAAAGCTAATGATGAAAATATTCAGCTTATAGCATAACAGAAAAGTGCTGTTATGTATGGTTATGTATGGTCACTATTTAAACAGATGAAAATAAACATATATGAAAGAATACAGAAACACAGGACAGTCAAAAGAGATGGTCTAGGGGTAATCAACTACAATTAAAGGCTGAAAGAATTTGAAATCAACTATCTTGAAAGAAGAGAGATATAAATGGTAATATAATGCATTACAACAATCAGAAGTCATAAAGAAAGACATCGGAAATCTGAAAGCATTTCATCATGAAAGATTCAGAATTATCACTTTGGGGGAATTCCTAGAACACATAGAAAAGAATTTAGGTGAAAATACAGAAATGGCCAGCAAAGAAGCTTGAAAGGTTATTCACTGCAATACCAGGAGAATTAAGAAACATGCATGGAGTAACCACAGAAACATTTTCAGAGAAAATTACAGTAGACTCAATGCTTTAGTTTATTTTTGCTGAACCTATTATTGATGAATATGGAAGACGAGTAGTGCCAAACAGAAACGGTATAATTCAACAGGCAAGATACACGATGAGCACTGTGCATTAGCCCTGCTGTCGAGGGAAAGGTTCATTAAAGTCACTGGTATACACACACTTCCACACCCCAAGCCCTCATCAATTGCATTTTTCTGATAAGTTTTTCATTGATT
The DNA here is from genome assembly GCA_032361705.1 of Panulirus versicolor. Lineage (NCBI taxonomy): Eukaryota > Metazoa > Arthropoda > Malacostraca > Decapoda > Palinuridae > Panulirus > Panulirus versicolor. Next base: position 8,112 of record JAUUDZ010066121.1, read on the forward strand.
ATTATGTAAATCACCTGATGAGAGAGTGTGGTATATTGCCTGAAAGCTTAGCTGTTTTGTGTAAATTCCGTAATTGAGTTAAGTAGGAAAAAAATCTCTTGCACTGAACAAAACATAACCATTCTAGACATCTCATAAGATGCACACATAACATTCACTTCACACATCAGAAACATCAACACAAAAGTAGCTCAAACTAAGTGCTGTCAGAACATTAACTGGCACCAGATGTGGGCAAGTAGAATAATCCTTTAGCAACATCTTTAAACATTTCATGCACTTCACTCTAAATGATGCTTCACCTTCCAGGTTGTCTATCCTGTCAAGAACAAATACAGGTTGAGTATCCCTTATCCAAAATGCCTGGGACCAGAAGTGTTTTGGATTTTGAATTTTTTCGAATTTTGGAATATTTGCATATACATAATGAGATCTTGGGTATGGGATCCAAGTCTAACACAAAATCCATTTATGTTTCATATACACCTTATACACATAGCCTGAAGGTAATTTATACAATATTTTTGATAATTTTGTGCATGAATTAACGTTTGTGTAACACTGAACCATTAGAAAGCTAAGGTATCACAACCTCACCCTCCCATGTGGACAATCTGTCAGTTTGGCATCACCTTCATTCCTGGCTGTGAATTTATATGCTACTGATAAGCAGTAATTTTTTTTACGCTTATTCTTGCATAAGTATTTAACAGTTAAAAGATATGAAATTCCATTAATACAATGAAAAAATATGTTCAGGGTAACTAAGCAGTACAGAAGTAACAGCAGAATAACTGTATAAGCTGTAAAACAGGAACAACAACAAACAACTGCAGGTTTTCAGCTTCCACCTGTGATGCTGTGTTTTGATTAAAAGGTTATAGTTCACTGTATTTTATTTTTTATGTTTTATTTGAGATAATAAAAACAAATATGCATTTAAGATAATTACAGGTAACTGCAAATGTAATGAAAACTGAGAAAAATTTCAACACAATAATGTTGCTGATCATGTTGCGCTCAAACATGTCATTTTAGGTGGAGATGAAATTCAGATTTCACATGAAAATAATGTTTTGTGCTTACCAAAAAGAAAGAAATCGATCTCTGCTTACAAAAGAAGATAATTGCAGCAACAAATACTAAAACTACATATGGCCTGAGAAACTTGAGGGAAGGGTACATCACTGTTGATATCACTGTGAGAAGCAATATCAGAAGTTCAGGGATCAGGAAATGCATCCTCTAGGGATGAGGAGGCATTCTGCTGGATGGCTTTTTTAAATGTGTCCTCCAGAGTCATCTGCTTCATTAACAATGGCTTTTGTCTCAGAAGTCTCTCTTTGAGTTTATAAACTGACATGATTTCTTGTTCTGTTATGAATGCGTGCTGCTCTAGTCCTTGAATAAGTCCATCACTTATTTTCACCATGTTGTTAATAGGCACTTTTTCTGCAGTGTTAACAAAGGTGTCTTCATCATCTTTATCATCATGATCACCTTGATTCAGAACCCCTTCAGCTATTTCACTATTAGCCTTAAGGATATCTGCAGGCCTTTTTGACATTTTCAACAATATCTTTATACCACAGAGCAGAAAAAGCAAAAACAGTGAGTAATGCACACAGGTCTGACAGTGACAATGGTTTGTAACAAACTGGCACCAACAAAGCATCAGAGACCAGCATGGGCAAGTGAGGTCAGGTGTGGAATTTTCCACTTGTAACGTCATTTCGCTGCTTAAAAAGTTTCAGATTTTGGATTTTCGGATTAGTGATGCTCAACCTGTGTAACAAATCTGCAAACCACACAAAATAGTGCTCTCAGAACATTGTCTGGCAGCATAGCAACCACAAATACTCAATATGTACACAGTGAAATAAAGATCTAAATACACCTACACATTGAAATGTTGATCCTTTCTATACATCTGCATGATGAAACAAAGGTCCTTTCAGTACAATTCCACTTCAACATGCTCAGCACTTAATTCTGTGCAAGAGCCTTTGACCCCCTCCCACCAAAACCACTCTATATATATAT
>JAUUDZ010066132.1:0-10154 GCA_032361705.1 Panulirus versicolor
TCCGTGTATGTGACTAAAACACTGTAACCAACCAGTGTTACCTGGTGTTACCACTGTTACCTGGTGTTACTACCAGTGTTGCCTGGTGTTACCACCCAGTGTTACCTGGTGTTATTCAAGGTAACGAGGGATCGTTAAAGGAGAACTCAAATCACTGATCACCGTCAACGATCTCCGACGATCACCTCCACCAGTCTAACCCCACCAAGACTAAGACCTTATTCTTTTAACCTCTCCACCTTTACATCTCAGGTCTACAAACATCCGTTGAGTCCTGTCACTTTCTACATCATATTCTTTCTTACAGTTTTTTTTTCCCCGTCACCCGAGATGGCCTTGATTAGGGCATGTTCTGCAGTGTCATGTCCGACACTAAACAAAAAAAAAAAAAAGTCCCATCTCACAATATCATTAAATTCGAAACATTACTACTGCGCAGTTCCACCTCCACACGTCATCTCCTTCGTATGATGTCATCACTACAGAACATCATTACCACATAGCACCAGCATAAATCATCACCACATGGCGTCATTATAAAGCATCCCCTATGCACATCACCACATACCACCACCACAGAGCACAGCAAATGAACGTGAGCACCACACGGCTTCATCACCACATTTATCATTCACTACACCACAATACTACCACACAATTCCACCTCCAGAGAGTCACCACGACACACCACCACCCACCATACATATTCACCAACATTTCATTTACAGTGACCACCATGGAGAGGGCAAATAACGTGCCCCAATCAAGGTCATTTCCGGTGATAGAAGAGAAGCTAGAGAAAGTAGAAATTAATCATGGTTCAGCAGGTGTTTGTACACCCGACCCTCAGAGGAAGAAAGGTTATATGAAGAGGGAAAGACGAAAGAAGGAAGAGAATGCCACAACTTGGCTGTTCCAGGGAAGAAGGTGGTATCATAACAGCCAATCCTCGAGTTACTGGTCGACATAACATCAGAAAACGTCACATTAATATCATCATTACCACATACCAATACCAAAACAGACCATCACCACACAGCATCCTTACATGACCGTAACTCAATGTCATCACCAACCACAGAACGCCACTACCACAAATGCCATCCATCACCACACCAGAACACAAACACCACTGCACGACACACACACACACACACACACACACACACCACCACATACACATTTTGCTTCTATCAGTAAGTATACACAGCACCTGCTACAACCACCTAAACAGACGATTAGGGCCGGGACATCGCTACACACACCACTTGTTGCCGGAACATTCACACCACTATACACCGGGCCAAGGTCCAGCAACACCACACACAGCAGTTGGTCCAACAACACCTACACCAGTTACACACCCACGGTACACAGGCCGGCCAGCACAGGGATAGACGAGCAGCAGCAGCAGTGCTGCTGGGTCCAGCTCGGCTAATGATTCGCCGCAGCCGTTCCCGGACGAGTTTGAAGCCCTTGTAAAAACTGGGCCGTGCAGATCCCAACCCCCTAGGCTGGCCCGGTGCTGTGTGTGACGTCCCCGCGGCCTTGCCTCCGACTGAAGCCTCGCTCTCTGGACTCGTTACTTCTTGCGTCGACTCATCTGACGTCCAGGGAGAACTTGCGACGGCCGTCGCACTGGTCATTATCATCTCTGGACCTGCTACCCGGTGTTCAGGTTTGAGAAAAAATAGACAGACGAAGGTTCAGGGAGTCCTGCTCCACTTGATGAAGATTGTATGACTATATCTGACCAGTACCCATTCATGATCATTTGTTTCAGACCCTCGCTTCTCCTTTATTCACATGTTCAATTCTTGCCAAGATGTTCATCACCATTTCTTTTTTTTTTGAGAACAAGACAACCCTGGGCAAGAACGTGATAACACCGTCCTATACACTGGACGCCTCCCGACATCTGCTCAGACTTCTGGTTAGAGTCAAGTTTTTACGTAATACTTCTTGAGAGCAACTTCAATCAGGCGCAACACGGACGGATGGTGGTGAGTAAGACTCGTTGACGCCGATCGCGAAGAGAGAAGGTGGGGTGGGGCGTTTTCAAACTTTTAAAGGCTCCTGACGAACTACTTCTTCCAGATGAATGCAGTGATGCCTTTACTGATATCTAAAACGGCCATATTTTTTTCTTTTCAATCTGCCTGCAGGGTGGGGTGTGTCGGAAGAAGATATGGGCGTGAGGCTAGGGAGGGGAGAGATCAGGAACGTCTTAGGGAAACGAGGGAAAATGGCGTTGGGCAACAACCAAAACGTTGTACTTTACTGAGCAAGAACTACACACCTCGCTTAATAGATTAAGCGAGCACGAAGACGTGAGCACCACCGCTCGACATGAAATCCTTTTCATACCGATGTATATGAAAAAAGCACAGAAATAGCGAGTGTACATAAGATGCAGGTCAACCCACAAGTAAACGGAAAATAATACAGTGTCAAACGTTTTCGTGTAATCACATCGTCAGGACTGAGTACAGATAGAAAAAACAAAATATAATGTACCTGCCGCCACTTGGCGGGGCAGGTGGTTGAATTGGGAAACAGGTGAAGAGATTAGGGCACAGGTCACCTTCAACGATCTCCCCTCTCTCAAGTTGCAAACTCGTGTTAACCTATGTTCGGGGACACATTAAAAAAAAATCACGTACAAAGTTACTAATTTATACACACCAACATTTTGATCTATGATAATATGTCTACTATGTTTAATAAGAGACGATTCAACACTATTCATATCCATTACTGTGTTATTGTATGTGATAACCTTAACGCTTCTCAAGCCAATTTGATGACCAAAGTCTTTGATTGGATTGGATTGGATTGGATTATAAAATTTAGGCTTATAAGCCAAATACTGTAGCTTCTAAGACCACTGAGCCCTCCCAAAGTCGTTGAGGTGGGCAAACACCGCATTAGATTCTTGAACATACCTAGCATCATTTTTATGCTGTTTAATCCTAATACTAAGAACCTTAGTAGTCTGACCAATGTAAAACTGATCACGCTCTCTGCAGGGGATACTGTCCAACCGCACAGGTCAACTGAACTATGATATCCGGGCAGTGACTTGTTACCTTTTTTGAACATCGGTGTTACATTGGCAAACTTCCATACATCCGGAACTTTTCCCATAGCAGGTGACTTACTGAAAAGGGCAGTCAAGGGTTTACTATCTCGCGTTTTGCCTCTTCACTGTACTCTGATCAAACTTATCAAGGCCAGCCGTATTATTCATCTTCATTCGCCGTTTTGTTTACATTCCTTCCGTTTACTGCCAAAAGTATGTCCTTAGCTTTTATGCCAATTTATTGAGGAACGTTCTCCTCTCTTAACAATGAAACTGGACTCGGAACGAGCGTTGTGCCCTTGATCGCAAATACAGATGCAATAAGTCATTCGAGATTTTTGCCACAATAATTATAAAAATAGCAACAACAAAAATACTACTACTACTACTACTGCTAATAATAATAATAATAATAATAATAATAATAATAATAATAATAATGATAATAATGATAATAATTAATAATAATAACATATAATTGCCATTATGATAATCTTTACTCCTACTAGTATGAATTTTCCTAATAACATTCTAATTCTAACGAGGTGAACTACGACGAGCGAAAGAGGAAAAGAAACACAAGTATGTAAACGACAAATGACTCCTAGAGAAATGAACAGGAGATAAATGGACCCGAGCATCGATGGTGTTGATAAAAACAGCGAAATGAGGGAGTTGTTCGGCAGCGGCGTCGTGAGGCAGGAACCTGCTCCCGACCCGGCCATTAGCTCGCCTGCTGCTGCTAACCGGCTCACGGAGGGCCGCTACATCATGTGTGCCGCCAGTAGTCGGCTCACGGAGGACCGCTACATCATGTGTGCCGCCAACAGCCGGCTCATGGAGGGCCGCTACATCATGTGTGCCGCCAGTAGCCAGCTCATGGAGGGCCGCCACATCATGTGTGCCAGCAACAGCCGGCTGGCCACGGATGGCAAGATAATCATGTGTGTCGGCACCCAGCCAAGGAGGGCGAGTGAATCATGCGCGACGGGCACTGGCCTGTATGTTATCATGTAGTGGTGGATGGCCACACAGGGTTAGTGCATCGTGGGTGCTGGTCAGATGATACCTTCCCTCGGTAACCTCCACCGTCTCCTGTCCCATCACACGGGAGTACATGATGAAAAGGATGGATAACAGGAAACCTGATGGTCCTTGACGAGGTTTAACTAACCGAGGCCAGTAGTATTGTCTTAAGGCCATATTCTTACAAGACTACAGAAGAAGGTACCTCACCACCCATCACGTCCTCAAGCACATATGCCGGGAAGGGAAAAACGTAAAGAAACACCATGTAGTATGGAATGATATACTGCCATGGAAATTCTACACGAAAGTGTGACTGGGAAATGTTTCCAACTCTGACTGCAACAGGGGGCTCCAAGGAGGCGCCTAAAATCCGAAGGGGAAAAAAATTGTTGGATTCTAAAACAATAAATTCAAATGTTTGTTTCTCCTTCCTGAAACAGGCCTGATGAGACAGCTGCCGTAACCAAGGACAACACATATTGTTGAAGTACCTGTCGAGTCTTAATCTGAAGATACTGATAGTCTTCACACTAAGAGACCTTGCCAGCCCTTATGCTCACAGTACAGTCCTTGCCTGTTTTGCATTCACAATGAGGCCCTTCATCATTATGCACTCAAAAGGAGGCCCTCCAGCACTCGCAGTGAGGCCCTTGCCCACTCGCAGTGAGAATCTCGCCAACTTTGCACTAACAGGGAAATCTTTTCCCTCCTTGCACTCAAAATGAGGCCCATAATCAATTAGCACTTACAGTGAGGTCCTTGCTCATCTCACACTTGCAATGAGGTTCTTTCCCATCAAGTTATCACAGCAAGGCCCATGCTCATGTGCACTCACAATGAAGCCCCTGCCCTCCTGCACTCTCACTGAAGCCCATGCCCATCTGCTCTTAGTGAGGCCCTTGCCCTCTTACACTTTCACTAAAGCCCTTGCCTCACCTGCAATCTCGGTTAGAACCTTGCCTCACCGGCATTCTCGGTTAGAACCTTGCCCCAAATGAATTCTTACAAGGCCCTTGCTCCACCTGTGCAATCCAAGTTAGGCCTTTATTTACCTGGCAATTGCAGTGAGCCCCTTGCTCACCTTGCCCACTTTGCACTCGAAAGATAGTGATACTTATCTATACCGACCAATCTATCGGGGAAGACAACACCAGCACTGAAAAATTGCATTTAATTTCACGTACGAGATATTGCAACAAGGGGCCACTGAGGAAATAAGAATATGTACGTAATTGGATTTGTGCTTCCTCACACAACTGCCTCGGGTAATTCTTTCTCTGTCTCTGTCTCTCTCTTTTTTGCTATGATCTTACTCATCAGAAACATATCTGTGTATAAATCAAAGGCAAGATGGTAAGACTATCATCAATACACTTACACAAGATTTAAATTTCGTCACTATGCAATGGAAAATGTTCTTTGGCTACTGTTAAACCTATCTATATGCCTTCAAATATGAAACATTACAAATCCTTTTTTTATTTTCTTAAATCTTAAGATTATCTAAGCACGTCAGAGTATGTTGCATAGATCATAGAGGCACGTCATGCTATGTTGCTCGGGTTATAAATACACGTCAAACTATGGTGCTCAGGAATAACTGAAGCTAATACACAGATAGACAAGGCCGAGTGTCCTTCATTACTAAAGAAGTCAGGACAGATGGAGAACAGGGGAGTCAAGCAGCTAAACATTGCCTTCGGGTATGAATAATCACAGGTCATCGTGTCAAGGGAAGAATGTAACCCTTGGGTCTGCCTGGGTTGCCTCACGTTTGAAAGTTCCTCCTGGAGATGAAATGTGAGTAGATTAAAAAGGAAATAATTCTCGACTGAACTGGTCGGATTATAAACCTCAAGGTTGAGATGCTCCATAAGAACAATGGTATAACAATGCATTTCTTCACCAGCTATGTTCTCCAGATTTAATGATCTCTCTTCCACACAGACACAAAAAGGAACAATACGCAAAAACTACGTATTGATTCGCCCACCAAAGGATTCTGACTCTTAGGGACTAGTTACCGAAGGTCTGGTATCCCAGGAGTGAGGAGGGCACCTCTGGAAGCTTCGGCAGTCAAAAACAAGCTAACCACTCACTTGAGGGGTGAAAGTGCTCGTTGGGCGAGTGTATAATAAGCCCCAACAACAGGTCCTCAGGCCGGCCTTGTCATTAGTCACTTATGATGTCGCTCACGTTGGGCGAATTATCCCAATCTCCCCGACCCCTGATGCTGAAGTCATCGTGCCCACACCTTGTGTCTGCTGATGCTGAAGCCACAATGCTCATACCTTGTGTCTGCTGATGATGAAGCCATCGTGCCCACACCTTGTGTCTGCTGATGATGAAGCCATCGTGCCCACAGCCTGTGTCTGCTGATGCTGAAGCCATCGTGCCCACACCTTATGTCCGCTGATGCTGAAGCCATCGTGCCCACACCTTGTGCCCGCTGATGCTGAAGCCATCGCGTCCACACCTTGTGTCTGCTGATGATGAAGCCACGGTGCCCACACCTTGTGCTTGCTGATGCTGAAGCCACAGTGCCCACACCCTGTGTCTGCTGATGCTGCAACTACCATGCTCACAACCCGTCTCATGATTCTGCAGCCATATTTAGAGGAAAAAATAGCGTGGGTGAATGGTTATTTCATTGAACAATGCCATTCCGCTGTTCTCCGTCAAAATGCAACATGGGCTTGTTGTTGTCCTAGTGTCTTTTCAGTGATAGTCCGAGTCCAGGGGTCAACGGCCAGCTGCTCAGCGGTCCCCAGCCCTCCACAAGAGAGAGCAGACGAGGGCCCGGAGGGCACGGATCTGCTATCAATAATAATCAGCAGTTTACCTAATCAAAGTCAACGAAAGGAATATATACAGTCCTTACGATATGAGAATGGAGGTCTGTAAAATGGGGAGTTCAACAGACAGTCTTCCCAAAAACATAAAGGTAAAAGTTTATATATACCTTACTAATCACAGTACAGAGTCAATGCAGTTGTGTCGAACTGCTACTCGAGGACGAGTGATCTCAGGTGGTAGGGAGTAACGGTGGATAGGTTGATGGCTACCAAGGCGACCCATCTCGAACTGCGTATCCATATAAATCAAATTACGATATTAAATACATTGCCTGGTGAAGTCTTTGGAGATCTTTTACCCCCACAGCCGGGTTGGGCCCAGGCTGTTGGGTTGGGTCGTTGGTCGACCAAGCTGTCGGTACATAACCCTTATCTTACGATGATCAGTAGAAATGAACCCAAAGTGAACCCAAAGTGAACTCGTAATCCACACGCGATGTAAACATCACATCGAACTAAACCGTGAGCGTAGACACCCAGATGGAAGATAGGCTAAAATCGTATCCGCTTTAGATCTCATTTGGTGCTGCCCAGTTCCAGTTCAAATCCGCCTGAACAGTTTCGGAGAGAATTCGAAAGCAGACACTTGGGGACGGACAGAGAGACAGGTTGTCGGGGTAACTCTCTAAGGCGCCAGCCACGCCAATCTGATATCACAAGATCGATCGTTGTTCAGTTCTCGAGGTCGTCTAGTTGACTGAGACTTTGGATGGGAAGCATTCCGAAACTAAGGTATCTGAAGGCTTCACCTTATCCTAAGACAGTGTGTTTTTGACGCATCTGTCCCGAAATCGAGACCCTGTGACGGACCATATCGCAAGACCGTGTCCCGAGGTCAAGACTTGCGACTGATCATATTCCGAGATCGAGACTAGGAGTGATTCGTACTCAGAGATCGAGACTAAAGAAGTACCATATTCCGAGATCTTGACTTGTGACAAACCATACCCTGAAATCAAGACTTCTCACCTCTCGCACCCTGAAATCGAGTCTTGGGACACACTACCCCGAGAAAAATCAGATCCCCAGATCAAGGACAGGTACGCATCACGTCCTCGGACCGAGCCATCCAGCGCTGGCCAGACCAGTCTGCTTATGGGCCTGGCTAGGCAAGCCAGCCAACAGAATTGGCCAGACCGACTAGCCCAGAGACTTGGCCAGACCATCTAGCACAAAAACGTGGCCAGATCAGCAAACCAGTGGACTTAGCCAAACAAACTAACTTACTAACTTGGCTAGAAAAGCCAGCCAACAGACTTGCTTACACTATATAACACATAAAGTTAACCAGAAAAACTAACCCAGCGACTTAGCCAGGCAAGCTAGCCAAGAGACCTGGCTAAGCCAGCTAGCCAAAACCACAGACTTGGCTCGAGAGGCCAACCCACACATTTGGTTGGAAAATCCAGCCCAAAAACTAAGTCAGCCAGCAGATCTGGCCTGACAAGCTTGCCCGTAGAACTTGCTAAGATAAGCCACTCCACTAACTTGCCAAGTACAGCTAGCACACGAATCTGGCCGGGCAAGCTAACACAGATATTTGTCAAGAACAGCTAGCGAACAGACCGGGTCAAACCACCGCATTCTGGGCCAAGTACACGGCATTCCAATCCGAACTGGTACACCAAATACGATTGTCAGCAAGTTGAAAACAGCTTTCCAGACTACCCGGTCGCAGCCTAGTTCAACTACCCCTCACCACGAAGCAAAGAGGAAGTTGGTAAAATGAGTCGACCGGAACGCAAAGAGACGAACAATCTCACAAAAAGACAACTTTTATTCGTTTTAGTAAATCCGGTTTATCATAAAAGTACATCTTATACTGCCGCACTGATGGATTTGTGTGTCTTTTATTGTGTTCCTCGCAGATTCCTGTTAAGGACTGGAAAGGACTGGAGGGCGTGGATGGAAATCCTCAACATTCTTTTGCGAGAGAGAATGATTATTCTGCGGGAAATGATATTATGAAAAGATTATGAACAAAGATGTGAATGTATTTAGATTAGAGACAAGGATCAGAACAATTTCAGAAGAAAAAGCAACTCCTGTATTTCCAAAACGAAGATAAGGGCATTATATTCGTGGTCAGGACAACACGGCCTAACATCTTAGAAAGCCGCCCATCTACCAGCTGAAGTTCAGTCAACTCAAGAAACCATCTAACTTCGGCCACCGCCCGCCTCAAATAACGTTAACCACCGGACCGATTATATAACATCAAGCTATCAGACAGCCGCATCGGAAAGAACTGTTGACTCTGAGCAAAAGGAAATCCAGCTTGAAAAATGATAGTGACAGTGATGAAGAAAAAGGAAATATAAAATGGTGGTATATCAGCCAGCCACACGGGCGAGTAGGTACCAAAGCGAGAGACGTCAGCAGAGCAAACAAGGAGGAAAGCAACAGGAGACTAAGACACCAGAGACGAGCATATGAGGACCGCTTGGGAGACAACCAGACAGTTTCCCGGGGAGGCGTGGCATTGGCCGCACCAGACAGCCTTACATATGATCATACTCGCTTGACCAACTCTTGCCACTGATCATCGTCTCGTCCCACACGCTTCGACCACACTTAATTCTTGAATCCTTGGGTTTATCACACTGCAAATAAGACGTACTTCACAACAGGCCGTAATTCCGTGAAATTACACGACTCCCTGAACGGTTTAATATCACAAGCGGAAAATGTTTTATGGACGAAAGTCACATGCCGACACGAGAGTTCAACGGCAGCCTTTCCTGCATAGTAACATTCGGCTACGCCCACGACTGAATTATGTTGCATGATGGGAATAACCAGTAGCCTTGTGAGGGCATCGGACGCACTACCGTAGCGCGCATCTTGGTCAATGTATAGGACGACCCCAGGTGCTGTGCGGGCCGCGCCCCGAGCCACTACTACTGCCGCTGGTCAGCGTGTGTGTGTGTGTGTGTGTGTGTGTGTGTACTAAACACACACACACACACAAATCCCTTATATGTTCAGCAATACACATACCGTAGACTCACACTCCCTCACCCTCACTAGGCTCGGTTTGTGTTCAATGTGTTCTTCTTCACTAAACCTTACCACACCCTTATCTACGCTGCTAAGGCCATCCTCACTACACCCACATCATAATAACACCTTTGGTAACATTGAACTCACACGTAGCTATTACAGAAGGGGTTAGAGGTTACATTTTT
>JAUUDZ010066142.1:0-10153 GCA_032361705.1 Panulirus versicolor
GGAGAGAGAGAGAGAGAGAGAGGGGGGGGCAGCAGTAAATGGTAAAAGAGTTGTTGAGTCCCTTAATAGAATAATGAAGAGTACAACTGTATGGAGGTGAAGAAAGAATTAAGGGACAGCATAATCCTCCCAACCCTGACCTCCAACAATGAGGGAATTTTTGTTTACATAATTCTCAGCGAGCAGATTTTTTTTATATTGATGTTAAAGGGGGACACACAAATATGATCAACACTGCAGACTGCAACTAGTTATTTTGACTTTTGCACCTGATAGCTTAGAATTTGTGACAATGTATTCTGCTGTGTCATCACAGTATGTGCAAATGTATGCATACTTTGAACTTACGATGGGTGAAGAGGAGTTGCAGAAGGTAGTGTGTTGTATGATGTGTGTAAGCATGGGTTACTGAAGTTAATGCAAGTAAGGTAATGGCGTTTGAAAAAAAATAGTGAATGTAAAGATTTTGCAAAGCCCTACAGTGGAAGAGAACAGAGTGTGCTAAACCATGTTACAGATATGAGAGGGAGAAAGCCTGGAAGAGGTGAGAGAATTTATGTATTCAGGAGCTATCTTGGGTAAGTCAGGTGATTTGGAAAGGGAGATAAGGGAGACAGTAGTACATGGTAGAAGAATCAATGGGCCCCTTAATAGAATAATGAAGAGTAGAAATGTAATTTTGCAAGTGAAGAAAGGATAAAGGGACATCATAGTCCTCCTAACCTTGACATATGCAACTGAGAAATGGACATGGAATGAATCACAGAGGTCATGAATCCAGGCTGTGGAAATTAGCTACTTGAGAGGAGCATGTAGTATGACTGAATGGATTGAAGAAAGAAGTGAGGGGATGTATGAAAGACTCAGTATGGCAGGAAATGTAAAAGGAAATTAAGAATGTAGTGGTAGAGTGGGTGAAACATAATACTTTGAGATGGTTTGGGCATGTAGAAAGAATGCAAAACAGAGAGTTTATAAGGATGGTGTAAGAGGAAGACCACCAGTGACATGGGGAAAAAGAGTGGAAGAGTACTGGAGGGAGACAAATGATGGAAGAATACGTGAAATGGTGGAAGCAAGGAAGGAAGGTTAGGACAGGGATAGGTGGAGACTTTTGTTATGGCCATCCCCTTCATGGGAGTTCCTAGAGGGAATGGGTATCAGAGATACAGATAGAAACACAAGACTTATGATATGGGACATCTTAATACCCTTAAAACTGGGGTTGCGGTCTAGGTTTAGCATATGTTATGTCTTGTGTATTATATGATCATCAGGTTACATATATTTTACATCATAAACCAAATATGTTCCCACCTGAAGGCTCTTAGGATCATGCATAGCACAGCTGCGAGAGAGAGCATGACCAGCATGGCCATTACCCGTTTGGATAGCAATGAATGTATCAGCAAACTGCCGTGCCCTTAGGTTCAATTCACGAATTCGCTCCTGAAATGATAATTGGGTAATGATGACAATATTCTCTACTACAACTTCGAAATTTATATTCTTACCACACTTCTTAAGTACAGTGTGCATCTAATACATATAAATGAAGGTAAATATGAAAGTAAAAGCAACAAGTTTCACTGATGAAAGGCCTAAACATAAATGAAGAACAATTTTAGATGATCTAAGCACTACCAGTGAATTTGCAAAACTATCTACCATTCTTATCAAAATGGCTTATATCAAACAGAATATGAATAATATGATAAAAAATCTTAAATGTGTGATAAATTCATAAATCTCTCTTTGTTTAAGATAGAGTGGCATGTGTGTAAACTTCCCTAAACACATAACTCACATCCTATACATTCTAGCATCAAAGACCATGGGAATCTTTAGTCATTTGTCAAAGCGGTTCTGTCAGTTGACACAACTGCACTGTAAATAACCTAACTGCCTGTTTGCACTATCAAGAATTGGGTGTTGAGTTTATAAATACGGTAATCAGGATCCATCTAGTGCCAGAGGTAATCCAGAAATATGAAGCTGAGCCATGGGAGAAGAGGTATATTACTTACTGATAGAAGGGATGCATTAGTAATTCCAAGTTTGTGCTGCAGTTCAGAGTTTATTAAAGACATCTGTGTTACTGCATGAAATATACAGCTAGAGAAAATAAGTTCTTGAAGATTATAAGGCTGACAATGTTTCTTATGATACTTAATCTTTCCAAATCAGTATTTCAATAGATGACTCACGTCTAAGCACTAACTAATCTACCTGTCTCTGTAAAATATGTCAAGAGGTGACTAGTAAGAAACGTGTCCCTTTCCAGAGTCTACTTATAACTAAACATACCACACATGTGCATGCACAGGCACCCCCCCCCCCATCCTTTGGTAAAACCTTGTGATTACTTTTCTGTACTGTACAAAAGGAGAGGGATTACATCCACAGGGCCCCACCTCTTACACATTCTCTACAACAACTATTTATGCATGCTGTTTGCACTAACTATGTCCTCAGTCATCTTAACCCATTCATCCCTAACTCTTTAAACTATAAATGTATATTTTTACATCTCTTTTAACAAGTTTCTTTCTTAATTTCATGTTATGTGCTCTGGTTGTTCTAGTCTTACATCTCTCACAGAACTGTTCATTGTCCACATCACTGATCAGTTTTAAGACTTAAGGAGTTGCAATCAGGTCACACCTCACTCTTCTCTCTTCCAAGATGAGCACATTCTAAGCCTTTACCTATTACTCAGCTCTCTTAATTCTGGTACTATCTTTGTTGCCTTATCCTGGAATTTCTCTATTAGCTCTCTGTGCTTCTTGAGAAGCATAATCTAGTTTTGGTCTTATGTAGGATATGAACAGCTTGCTAAATACTTCCTTATGCTTTTAATTCAATAGAAGACAGTTTGTCTCCTTTACTATTCTCCTGATGTGGGACTCTAGCAGATGATGTCAACTCCTGAAGCATATTTCCTTTCTGGATAACAATCATACTGAGGTCTTCTTTCACTCTGTCCTATCCTCATTACTTTACATTTTCTCAGGTTGAATTTCATTGAACTGTCCCTTTGTAAGTACATGCAATCCTGCTTGTTTTCCTCTTCCCTCATAACCTTTGCATAATCTGCAAACATTCATGTAGAAGGCCATACTTTTAGGCAAGCCATTCACATATATCAAGAAGAGTAACCACAACAGAACCTTGTGGCACTCCACTAGTGACCTTCACCCATTTGGAGAAGATTGCTTTGACATGTGTTTTTTGTTACCTTCAGCTAACATAATCTTCTATCCATCGGATGTCTCCCCCACATTCCTACTCGGTATTCCACCTTCTTAATCAACCTCTCATGCAGTATAATTTCAAGTGCTTTCTGGCAGTCATGAGACAAATAATCTACCCAGCCTTCCCTTCTGTCTACGACAGAACTCACTCTCTCATAGAAACGTAAGAAGTTTGTTCCACAAGACCTCCTTTCCTTTAATCATGTTGCCTCTCACTTCAGTAATTTTTGCTTTGCAGACACTCATCCATTTACTTTCTGATGAGCTTTCCACTATCTTGCAGACCAAATTCATCAAGGAGACTGGTTTGTAGTTCAGCAACTCTTTCCAATCTTTCTTATGAGCAGGTAAGACATTTGCCTATTTCCACTCTTTTGGCACTTTGTCTCTCTCCACTGCTATTTTCAACAGTATCTTAAGAGGTCTATCTGGTACATCTATACACATCATCAGCACATACAATAAAATTTCATCAGGACAATAAAGCCTTGTATGGATCAAGACTTTTTAGTATTGTCTTAATGTCTTTTCTAGATATCTCAATGTTTTCTAAGATTCCTCCCCATTCCATATCACTAGTGTTGGGATTATAGTGTCTTCTACTGTAAAAACACTTTTGAATTTCTTATTCAGTTCCCTGCATATCCTTACATTACCCTCAAACATTCGTCCCTCAAAATCCCTTAACCTGACTGGCTGCTCTTTAACTGACATTCTACTCCTGATACCTTTCTGGAAAAGAGTTGCTTTTTTCACATGCATTGTTTACAATATTCTTTTCAAAATTTCTCTGTTGCTCCTTCCTTATCCTGCTATACTTGTTCCTTGCTATCTTATACCTTGAGTGTTGCCTATATCTCCAACAGTGCACATCTGCTACCTTGCATTTTGACATCTCAGATTAAATCATTCTTCCC
Source organism: Panulirus versicolor (assembly GCA_032361705.1). NCBI lineage: Eukaryota > Metazoa > Arthropoda > Malacostraca > Decapoda > Palinuridae > Panulirus > Panulirus versicolor. The sequence continues at coordinate 4,172 of JAUUDZ010066142.1, forward strand.
TCTTTCATAGCCTTCCCTCTGTATTTCAGATTAGAGGTGCATGTTTCTGCTCCTACATTGTAAATTTCACAGAACCTTTCACTACAATACCCTGATATATGGTTGCTGAACTCCATCCCTTAATCTAAGTTACCATGGAAATTGTTAGGTTCTAAGTAGTTCCCACAATCATATCTCCTCAAGTCCTGTCTCATTTCTGCTCTTTTAACTTCCTAATTTACCACATAAGCTAACTTGGGCATTACATGATTACTTTTTCCAAGTCGTGTATCATGTATGATATTTTCATCATCCAATCTTGAATGTGTGAAAATAAATTCTAGAAATGAGGCCAACGCAGTCCTCATCATTCTTGTTAATTCACTGACATGCGGGTAAAGGAAATTTTTCAGTACTTACTCTACCAACCCGTGTCTCCATGATTCCCATCACAATGAAAATTCAAATTCCACAAGTTTGTATTATAACTGAAAGCCTCCATTGTCAATACTTTATCTTCTCCAAGAGGTGTATGTTGTACTATTTCGTGTACTATTTCTTTTGTTCCTTTGTTGTTCTCATTGTATAATTGTTCTGGACTGCTGAAATTCTTTGATGGATTATATCATCAACACCAATATGCACTTTTTTCTAAATTTTCCCTTCCCATTATGTATTGTCAGAATAGGCCTTCTACTACTGTTTCCTGTAACTTATTAGGAGAAAAAAGTCAATCCTTCTACTCCTCTATCTTCTTCCCTTAACAGTGTCATGTACCCCTTTGAAGAGAAAAGACAGGATCTTAACTCTTTAGTAAACTTTTTTCCACAACTCCAATAATATCAGGTGCATTTTCCCTTATGCATTCTTTAACATCCAGCTCTTATCCATATACTTCCAATGCATCAACATTTGTATACAATACTTTCAGTCTAACATTACCATCACATAATATTCCGTACCTCTCTGTGCCAACAGTGGGGATGATCTGTCCTTTCACTCACTTGGTGTCTTCTGTATTTTGCCTTCCGACTGTATTCTTTGCTTTTTCCCCTCTCTTCCCTTGGTCTATCATGCTCTACTAAATTCCATCTTGACTTTTAGATTCTGAGACTGTCTTAGTACCTCCTGGATAGATGATTCAGAATTAAGTGTAACCACAATTGGTCATCCCTTTATGTCTTGATTATAACCATCAATTCTTTCCTTTATCACAGAGATTGCATCTGGTATTTATATTGCTGCTGGTAACCCTTTGATGAGCTTTTCTTCTTTCTTTCCCCTTTCCTGTTTATTTGGTGTATGTTCTTCATCCTGTCCAAAAGTAATCAAGGATTTATGTCAGTCAAGCTTCTAGTTAACTGATCTTTCAAATCTAGGTGCCACCCATCTTGCAGCTAATGTCCATTAGTTTTGATTCATCAAGCTCTGTGCCTCTGACTTTCTCCACAATCTCCCTTTTTACTGGTATGCACTGATTCTTTTGCTATGCACTTTTCTGAAATTCTCATCTACCGTACCACAAATTCTGCCAACTGTTCTGTTGCTAACAGTTCTTATCATTCTATCTACAGCTTCGACTGATGCCACAGGCACCTCAGTTTCAGTGTCCCCTGGTTCCTGTTCCACAGCATCAGTTAACACACTCTGAGTCTGTTGCCCAGCCCCCAAAACTGCACCTCTCTGCCCACTATTTTCAATAATTTTTGTACTCAGCATTATAAGCATTTCCTCTAGTTCAACAGCACCTGGGATTTCTAAAATAGACCTATCACTACTTTCCTGATCTTCGGCCATTCTATTTTCTTTCCTCCGGTTATATGCTTTATAAACTGCTTCAACTCATTCATGTTGAATTTCTGGTTATATGCTTTATAAACTGCTTTAACTCATTCATACTGAATTTCAATTCCCAATATCCCTCTTTCATATCATGAGATATCTCTTAAGACCTTTAAATTCAGTTTTCAGTTTCTTTACTTCCATCTCTAACTGTTTAATTTCTGATTCTGGCTTTTCATTATTTCAACCAATATCTCTAAACTAAAATTCTCTGGTGTTACATGCCTTATTCCTTCCTCTCGCATCCTTTTTGTGATCTTTTCACAATTGCTGGGTCCTGATATTTTCCCTTATCTAAATTCATTTCTGGCTAATATCAAACTGAAAAGAAGAAAAAAAATTGTGTAAAAAGCGGGTTCAACTTGACTGCCCTAAGTGGTTTGTTACCTACACTATATTGAACCAATTACCATATTTTCTATAATTGTCCTCTTATTTTTTTAATTCAGGCAGTCTAAAGATCTCAAACTGCTCCAGATACTAATAAGAATACCCTATATACTCATGCATATTTCAAATTTCTAAGACCAAATTCAAAAAAGAAAAAATTGGAGTTAATCTATACATGGGTAATAGTTTCGTTAGGTTGAAATCCATGCTTGATGGGAAGGGCTTGGGGCAACTTTTAGCTTCAGACATGAAAAATATTTACCAGTCACTGCCAGTAAACAATGGAAATGTAAAATATGTACCAATTATTAATGAAAAGTTGTGCAGTGCCTTCAGCAGATGAAGATCACCAACTTACAGTAGACTAACTTACCTTACAACATGCTTTCAGTAGTCTATGTTGAAGTTCTTAGCTCAGGCTAACTTATCATATCACATACAGTATCACAGTACCCACAGATCTACAAAAAATACTGATAATAAAAACCTTTTTGCTATTTCATACAATATAATAATCCACCTCAAACTCTTATTGTTTAAAACGATACATGAAGCACCACCAGCTGTTGAGTGTTGGTACAGCTGCCAAAGCAGATCTCCTGCATCATCATAGCAAGTCCAAAGTACCCAAATGCATGGTTTTTAAGTTACAGTATGGTAGCATAAGATAAAGTAAAACTGAAGTATTCATTTCTAAAAGTTTATTTATTGATACATAATTTTTTAATTAAATTTGAAACATGAATTTTTGTTAAGTAAATTTGAAACAAAAGAAAACTATGATACCACATTTCTGAATACTTTCACTAAAAATCCAACAAAATCAATTTCCTTGTCATCGTCTTCAGCACCAAACAGCCCCTCCTAGTCCTCTCCTTGAACAGCATTGACATTTGGACCAACACCATCATCAGCCATTGGATCATCAATATCTTCATCCTCAATCGCTCTGTCATTAGCCTCATAATCCTACAAAATCACTCTGTCATTAGCCTCATAATCCTACAAGTCATCTTCCATTTCATCAGGAGCATTTGAAAATCCCACATTTCTTAAAAGATTTCACCATAATTTCTAGTCTGATTGTATCCCAGGCCTCTACAAGCCATTCACATAATGTAGCTTGTGATGGAGCTTTGATGTTGCCTCCCTTTGTATATGTCTTATTTCCTTCCATCATCCAGTTGTCCCACTTCACTCTCATCGCATATTGGAATGGTTTGTGTCTGGAAACATCCAATGGTTGGACAAGACTTGTTAATCCACCAGGAGTCACAGATATATCAGTGTTTTCCTTCCTAATCTCAGCAGTAACACTGTCAACAATATGTGACTGAAAGATATCCCACACAAGATGACTTTTTTCTTTGTGCAGTCTCCCTGGTCAAAAGTTCCAGACTTTTTTCTGCCATATTTGTAAGTCATCTTCATCCATCCATCCTTTCTTGTGCACATAGATGATTATTCCTTTTGGAAACTTTAGTTTTTTGTTTTATGTTTTTTAAATATTACCATAGGCATCAGCTTCGTACCATCAGCCATACATGATAGCACAATTGTGAATCTTGATTTTTCTTGTTCAGTAGTTATAACTAAAACTGCTTTTTCACCAACTTTATTCACTGTTTGACTGATTGGTATATCAAAATTCATGGGTGTGTTGCCCATGTTTCCAATACACAAAAGTCTATATGCGTTCTTCTTCCAGTGTTTGATTATGAACCTATGAAATTCAATAACTTTGTCATCAAGTTCTTGTAGAAGATGCTGTGACATTTTCGTTCTTTGTCTCAGTACAAAATAATTTCTTTTCAGATATCTTATGTACCAACCATGGCTCACCTTAAAATCTGTGATGCCTAATTTCATTGCTAGTTTCATGGCAAAGATTTGAATTGATCCTCAGGAAACAACACATCCATTCTGTTGGTTTTCACAAACACTTCCACTTCAACTTCCACCTGTGGAAACTTGTTACACTTTCCCTTGTCAGCAAATTTGTTTTCTGGATATGCTCAAGTTGTGCAGAATGCTTTTTTCAGTTTCTAACACTTCTTACGGATACTGTAAATTCCCTTGCTGCTGCACATTTGTTAGTATATTCTGCATATTCAGTCACTCAGAGGTTTAATTTTACTGTGAATTTGTTTCTTCTTGAATCCATGCTCAAGAGAATATGGGTCAAGCAAGTTTAGTCTAGTTTGGCTGGAAGGTCATGCAAATACCTGTACTGGTATTTGTTTGGTGTCTTATGTATGTTCAAAAAAAAAAAAAATACTTGTAAATTAAAATTATGTAACATTGTATTATAAACAAGCTTGTCAGATTTCTGGAAAATACAAAGCAAGACAATAGAAGTTTAACCACAATGTCATTTATCTATTTATTCTATTACACTTAATTGCTGTTTCTTGCATCAGCAAGATAGCCCCAGGAGACAGATGAAGGATGGCTCATCCACTCATGTACACACATATATACATAAATGCCCATACATGCACATATACATACATATACATATCAACATATACATACACATACACAGACATATACACACATGTACATATTCATACTTGCTCACATTCATCCATTCCTGTTGCCACCACACCTCACAGGAAACAGCATCAATACCCCCAGCTTCAGCAAGGTAGTGCTAAAAAAAAAAAAAATTCACACTCATTCTCTAGCTGTCATGTATAGTGCACCAAAACCACAGCTCCCTATCCACATCCAGGCCCCTTAGACCTTTCCATGGTTTACTCCAGATGTTTCACAGGTCCTGGTTCAGTCCAGTGATAGCACATTAACTTCGGTATACTACATCATTCCAATTCACTCTATTCCTTGCATGCCTTTCACCCTCCTGTATGTTTAGGCCCCAATTGCTCAAAATATTTTTCACTCCATCCTTCCACCTCCAATTTGGTCAACTGCTTCTCCTTGCTTCCTCCACCTCTGACACATATATCCTCTTTATCAATCTTTCCTTACTCATTCTCTTCATATGTCCAAACCATTTCAACATACCCTCTTCTGCTCTCTCAACCACACTCTTTTTATTTCCACACATCTCTATTACCCTTTCATTACTTAATCAAACCACCTCACATCACATACTGTCCTCAAACATTTCATTTCCACCAAGTCCACCTCCAGTGTACAATCCTATCTATAGCCCATGCCTCGCAACTGTATGACGTTGTTGGAACAACTATTCCTTTAAACATACCCAATTTTGCTCCGAGGTAATGTTCTTTCCTTCCACACAATCTTTATCGCTTTCCAGAACCTTTGCCTCCTCTCCCCACCCTGTGACTGATGCTTCCATGGCTCCATTTGCTGCTATGTCCACTCCCAGATATCTAAAACACTTCACTTCCTCCAATTTTTCTCCATTCAAACTTACATCCCGATTAACTTGTCCCTGAACCCTACTGAACCTAATAACCTTGCTCTTATTCACATTTCCTTTCAACTTTCTTCTTTCACACACTTTACCATACTCAGTCACCAATTTCAGCAGTTTCTCACCCAAATCAGCCTCCAGCACTGTATCATCAGCGAACAACAACTGACTCACTTTCCAAGCCCTCTCATCCCCAACAAACTTCATACTTGCTCCTCTCTCCAAAACTCTTGCATTCACCTCCCTAACCACCCCATCCATAAACAAGTTAAACAACCATGGAGACATCATGCACCCGTCCCGCAAACCGACATTCACTGGGAACCAATCACTTTCCTGTCTTCCTACTCGTACATTTGCCTTAC
>JAUUDZ010066153.1:0-10153 GCA_032361705.1 Panulirus versicolor
GGGTGGGTTGGGCCATTCTTTCGTCTGTTTCCTTGCGCTACCTCGCTAACGCGGAAGACAGCGACAAAGCAAAATAAGTAAATATAAAAATAGAGGTAATGATGCTTAAAGCCCTTGTGCTAATGCCCTCACCTGTGGGGTAAAACCAGGGTTGGCTTTCCATGATGCCTTGCCACAGTCTCCATATGAGGCAACAACGATTCCTGCATTCGTCCTGGAGGAGTACTTTTGCGAGGGCGTTGCCACACTAGGCGACAGTGTTGCTGGAGAGAACTGAGCCGAGATCGAACGAGTGGGACCAATGTGGCGCTTGTTGCCGTTGCTATCAGGCATCAACTGCCGCTTGTTTGTCTGCTGGAAGACCAAAATAGATGGATACAATGTACTTTAAAAGCTTGGCTAGCAACTGCCCAAAATAAATCAAGTCCTCTCTTATGTAGTTCCAAGTACCTTCTATGTTAATATCAATCAATTTTCAAAAATCTTAAGCTTTCTCCTATAAGCACAATAACCTACTACTAATACTCACTTCAAAGGATGCATGTGCAAATATCAGAAATCGAAGTTCACTACTTATTATATCATGTAGGAAATCTACATGTGTATCATAAATAACAATCTTTCTCAGTGTTCCTATTCCCAATAAAAGTAATACTGTTGTATAACAAATACGAGTGGGACTAACAAGAGCCTCAAAAAAAAAGAAGGTTAGTCAATATGCTGATCCAAGAGTCCAGATAATTATAAATTATTACTGATGACAAACATTACAGCAGGAAATGATCCAAGAGCTGTAGTTAGCATATACTGATGACAAATACTACAGTCAGAAGCTGATCCATGAAACTCAACAAAGACATGACAGCTTCATAAGAATGAAAGTAATGAATCATACAAATGAAGAAGAGAACAAATGTACATTCGTAATATAATAATGTGTTTTCCATTCTCAAACCATAAATACAATTCAATACAGTTCTAAAAATGTAATAATTTGATATAACACTTTTTTCATCGGTTCACCAAGCATTCAGTTAAGCATGCTGGTGTTCAAAATTGCATCCGAAAAAGAAAGGTAAGAATAAAAACAATGGTAGTATCAGTGGTACTTCACATGGCTTTTAAAGTAACTCTACTGTACTGGTGAGCGTGCATACCACAGAACTTGAAACAGGTCACCTCCAGTTCCTGTTCTGAGAAAAGTCAGGTGTTAGCAACTTTAACCTTGCACTGTCAGCTGTCAACACTTGGGTACACATAGATGATAGTCATGTTTCACTACGTTTACCCTTCCTCTCACCAATATGCAGAACAAATGACAATCAGGTAGGTATCAGAAATCTGGGTTGACAGTAATCACCCTTATCACTCACATAAACATCAACTAAGTCAATAGCCTTGTGCTGACAGTCATCATCACTCACTTCAAGTGAGTCGGATGTTAGTAAGCATGATCCTGTAGTACATTACATGCTGTTGCCTTATGTATATGCTGTATGTTAACTGACAGTCAAGTGTCAGTAATTCTGAGCTTGTAGTGCATGCTGTCAACCTCCTCTCAAATGTCAGAAAGTCTGAACCTACACTAACTACGTTAACCACTTGTTGTGACATCAAGTGACAGCCAAGACCACTGTACTGTCAACCAGTGATTTTGAGACATGTGGGCAGGCAGTTTAGTTTGTACAAATCTTAGAATTATGGGCTCAGAACATTAAACTATTGTTGGTATATTTTCTATATACTATAAGAATCATAAATTTATCTTAGGTGTTTATCTTTCTCCTACCTCTTCACCTTAAGCAAGATAGTAGGTCAGTGGATGATCCCCTGGGAATTTCAATCCTAAATGTGACACTGATATTGGCAACCCACCAGGATTCAAAACCATTCTTGCCAGGATGCCAATCTTAAGGTAAATTGTTTTTCTGATGGTAAGTGATTAGGTGAAAAGAGAAGAGAAGATGAAACCTTATGCAAGATGAAATGTGGCAGGAGAGCTGGAGTGGATGGCATTGCAGTTGAATTTCTTAAGAAAGGGGGTGACTCTGTTGTTCACCATTTAGTTAATATTTTCAATGTGTGTATGTATCATGGTCAGGTGCCACAGAAATGGCAACATGCCTGTATAGAGCTGTGCCTGTATAGAGCTGATGTACAAAGCAAGCGGACAAAGATGAGTGCTCAAATTACAGAGGTATAAGATTGTTGACTGTACCTGGTAAGTTGTATAAAAGTGCTGTGACTGAAAGGATGGTGGCACACACAGAGCATCAGGCTTCAGAACACTGTAGTTTCATGAATTACAGAGGATATGTGGATCTTGAATTTGCCCCTTATCCACAACCAGGCCCAATAGACCTTTCCATGGTTTTCACCAGATGCCTCAAACACTAGCCTGGTACAGTCCACTGATGGCACATTAACCCCTGTATATCACATTGTTCCAATTCAATTTATCCTGTGCACATCTTTCAACCTCCTGCATGTTCAGGTCCTTATCACTTAACATATTATTCACTTCATCCTGCCATCTTCAATTTGGCCTTACCCTTCTTGTCCCCTCTACTTCCAACACATATATCTTCTTTGTCAAACTCTCCTCACTCATTCTCCCCATATCTCCAAACCATTTCATCATAATCTCTTTGGCTTTCTCACCCATGCTTCTTATTACCACACATTTCTCACTCTTCTATTACTTAATTGATCATACAGCCTCACACCATATAGTCCTCAATCATTTCATTTCCACACATCTACCCTCCTTCTCACATCCTCATTTATGGCCAATGCTTCAATCAATACTACACTGTACATTGATGGGACTACTATATCTTCAATCATACTTCTTTGGCCTTCCACATAATGACCTCTCTTTCCATACATTCCTCAATTCTCTCAGAACCTTCATCCCCTCATCCGTCCTAAGACTCGCTGCTGCTTCTATGTTTTCATTCACTGTCATGTTTACTCCCAGGTATCTGAAACACTTCACTTCCTCCAAATTTCATCCATTCGAAACACTTCACTTCCTCCAAATTTCATCCATTCAAACTTACACCCCTACTAACCTGTCTCTCTGCCCTGCTGAATGTAAGATTCTTACCTTGCTGGGAGGTGAGTAGTTTGCAGCTGACACAGCACCAGTGGCAGATTCAAGTGAAGAACTATAAAAGCTGGTGTCTCAGCTTGGAAGAGTGTGTAAAAGGAGAAAGTTGAGAGTAAATGTGAATAAAAGCAAGGTTATTAGTTTTAGCAATGAAAGAAAGAGAGATTATTTGGAGCATGTTCGAATGAAGAGATCTTGGAGGAATGGGAGTGTTTTAGATACCTGAGTGGATATGGCAGAGAATGGGAACATGGCAGCTGATGTGAGTGACAGGGTGGGTAAGTGGGGCAAAGATGGGTATGTTTATGGCACAGCAGTCTTGTCAGTGCTCTATGGATGCAAGGCATGGGCCTTAGACAAAAATGTAAAGAACAAAGAGAATGTGTTGGAAATGAAATATATGACAACCACACGTGATGTCTAGAGGGTTGATCAAATAAGAAATGATAGTGTAAGAGAGAGGTGTGGTAGTAAGTGGAGTATGTATGAGGGAGCTAAAGATGGTGTACTGAATTGGTATGGACATATGGAGAGTATGAAAGAAAAAAGGATGATTAAGAGGGTATACTTGTCAAAAGTGAAGCAAACAAGGGAAAGGGGGAAACTACGAAGGATATGGAAGAATGGTCTGTGTGGCCTGGTTGTGGATAGGGGGCTCTGGTTTTGGTGCATCATATATGACACCGAAAGAGTGGATGTTATCAAATGAGCCCATTTCCTTGTTCCTATCACTACCTAACTAACACAGGAAATGACAAACATGTATGAAGAAACAAACCAAAAAAAATTTTGCTGAAGTGAAGTGGAAGTTCATTAAGATTGTTTTTCACAGTTTTCCTATAATAAATGTATTAGTGCTGCAATCACTCTGCTCATTTCTTTTTGCTATTCCATACATATGAGCAATAAGGACAATCATGGATCTTGGTAAGTTAGTCAAGCCAAAGCAATCTTTGGGTTATTTAGGTGAGGATCTAAAGAAAGTCACTGAGAAAGAACAGGTGTTTGCCCTGAGATCAAATGATATTGATAAATGAGCGAGGTAATCAGAAGGAACTAGTCAAAATGCAAAGAAAATTGTCAATCCACTGCCTGAAGCTACTTTAAATATTAAGTGTACCCTCAGTGCAACAATATTCAATAAATTAGAAAATCTGTTAATTTTCTGTCTTACCATTAGAGATTTTTTTCTTCAAATTATACATATTCTAATTACCTATCTATTTACTTTACTTGATCGCCATTTCCCATGTCAGTGGGGTAGCACCAGGAAACAGATCAAGAATGGCCCATCCACTCACATAAACATATATACACATAAACGCCCATACATGCACATATACATACATATACATATCAACATATACATATACATACACAAACACAGACATATACACAAATGTACATATTCATGCTTGCCTTCATCCATTCCCAGCACGACCCCACCCCACAGGAAACAGCATTGTTACCCCCATTTCAGCGAGGTAGCACCAGGAAAACAGACAAAGAAGGCCACATTCATTCACACTCAGTCTCCAGCTGTCATGTGCAATGCACCGGAACCACAGCTCCCTATCCTCATCCAGACCCCACAGACCTTTCCATGGTTTCCCATAGATGCTTCACATGCCCTGGTTCAATCCACTGATAGCACATCAACCCCGGTACACAACATAGTTCAAATTTGCTCTATTCCTTGCACACTTCTCACCCTCCTGTCTGTTCAGGCCCCAATTATTCAAAATCTTTTTCACTTCATCCTTCCACCTTCAATTTGGTCTCCTGCTTCTCCTTGTTCCCTCCACCTCTTACACATATATCCTCTTTGTCAATCTTTCCTCACTCATTCTCTCCATGTGTCCAGACCATTTCAATACACCCTTTTTTGCTGTCTCAACCACACACTTTTTATTACCACATATCTCTCTTACCCTTTCATTATTTACTTAATCAAACCACTTCACGCCACATATTGTTGTCAGACATTTCATTTCCAACACATCCACCCTCCTCTGTATAATCCTATCTATATCCATCATGTTTTTCTTATATTTTAATTGGATATGCGTTTAACACCTATATCAGATGCATAGGATATGATGTATATTTTCAGAGAAATAACATCATTGTTTAGAAACCCACCTTCAGTACTTGTTGTCTAGAGATCCACCTTCAGTACTTGAAGTCTTTGCTAGAAATGTCTGGTTCTTCAGCTCCTTTTTTAATTCTAGGATGTAGTACTACTACTGTTAGAGCATGGAGCCAGTGTGTCAACCATTAATGGTGAAGGTTTACGTCCATCGGACCTTCCACGAGATCCCCAGGTGCAGTACTAAAACTCAGAAAGTTAACATCCAGTTGCATTTGGTAATATTTCTATAGTAGATTGTTCTATAGTAAATGAAGTCACTTTTTTCCTGTATCAGTTTTTTTTTTATAAATGTACATAATATTAATAGTTTTACTAAAATTGTTAGACATGAACATAAGGGCAATTCCTGCTGCAAATACACCAGATATTTTTCATAAACATACCTTGTTTATATTGACTCACTGAAAGCCTTATATTAGTTCCATGAAGATATTTATCATTATGACAGGTAACAAAGTTGATAGTTGCTGCAGAAAAGACAGAGCAGCGAAGAAAGGAGGAGAGACTTCTGCACTATGCAAGAGAAGGAAAAGCTGAGGAAGTAACAAACTTGGTAAGAGCTAGTCTTCGTTTGAATTATGTTAGCATTTCCAGACTTCAATCACATGAACTGATTGGAAAAAATTATTTCAAAAAATAAGAAAGGAAAATGTTCAAAATTTTAGCAAAGAGATGAGAAAAATCATAGATTAGTTTCTACTATGTTATGCAAGAAAATAAACCCAAGGTTTAGTAGAAATAGTTTTACTGTTTTTGTGAGGTTTGATGTAAGCAAACTGACCAAAATCTCAAAATTTGAGGCCACAAATATGATAATTCTCCTTTAACCTCCAGAACCTAGTCAGGTTGTTGATTTATCGAGTAGGGATTTGAAGTAAGTAAAGGTGTTTTACCTGTATGGTGCTTACAAATACAGGATGGATAAATGGATGATCATTAGCAAAACATTGTGGCTCTTTTTTCATCCATTTTTCTTCTTACTTGATTGCTGTTCACTGCGTTAGTGAGGAAGTGTTAGGAACAGAGAAAGGCCACATTCAATCATCTTCATTCTCTAGCTGTCATGTGTAATGCACCAAAACCACAGCCCTTTGTCTTCAACTAGGCCCTATAGACCTTTCCTTAGTTTTCTATGGCTACTCTGCATGGCCTGGTTCAGTCCATTGACGCTAAGTTGACCCATGTATATCACATCATTCCAATTCACTCTCTCCCATGATTATTGGTGCTTATGGACCTAGTCATGAAAAAGATCATGAGAGCCAAGTGTTTTAGGAGCAGTTGAGTGAGTGTGTCAGCAGTTTTGATGCATGAAACCAGGTATTGTTGATTGTTGTTTTGAATGCAGAGGTGAGTAATGTGGCAGTTGAGGGTGTAATTGGTGTGCCTAGGGTATTTAGTGTTGTGAATGGAAATGGTGAAGAGCTTGTGGATTTGTGTGCTGAAAATGAGACTGATTACTGGGAATACCTGGTTTAAAAAGAGAGATATGCACAAGTTTATGTATGTGAGTAAGAGAGATGGTCAAAGGGCATTATTGGATTATTGATAGGCATGTAAAAGAGAGACTTTTGGACATAAGTATGCTGAGGGGGGCATCTGGTGGGATGTCTGATCACTATCTTGTGGAGGCGAAGGTGAACATTTTTAAGGTTTTGAAAAAAGAAGAGAGAATGTAGGGGAATAGAGTGGTGAGAGTAAGTGAGCTTGGAAAGGAGACTTGTGTGAGGAAGTACCAGGAGAGATTGAGTGTGGAGTGGTAAGAGGTGAGAGCAAATGAAGTGAGGGAAGTGGGTGGGAATGGGATGTATTTAGGGAAGCAGTGATGGCATGTGCAGGAGATGCATATGGCATGAGGTGGGCAGATTGGAAAAGGTAGTGAGTGGTGAGATGAAGAAGTAAAGTTGCTAGTGAAAAAGAGAGGTATTTGGATGGTACTTACAAGGAAGGAGTGCAAATGATTGGGAGATGTATAAGTGAAAGCAGCAGGAGGTCAAGAGGAAGGTGCCAGGCTTGAAAAAGAGGGTAAATGAGAGTTGAGGTCAGAGAGTATCATTAAACTTTAGAGAGAATAAAAAGATGTTTTGGAGGGAGGTAAATAATGTGCAAAAGACAAGAGAACAAATGGGAACATCAGTGAAGGAGGCAAAGGAGGAAGTTATTACAGATAGTGATGGAGTGAGGAGGAGATGTAGTAATTGTTTTGAAGGATCGTGAAATGTTTGATGATAATAGTGGCAGACGTCGGGTGTTTTGGTCTGGGTGGTGTGCAAAGTGAGAAAGTTGGGGAAGGATGTTTGGTGAAGAGAGGAGAGATGGTGAAAGCCTTGTGGAATATGAAATCCTGCAAGGTGGTGGGAGTTGATGGTATTGCAGTTGAATTTATTAAGAAAGAGGGTGAATGTGTTATTGATTGGTTGATAAAGATGTTTAATGAATGTATGGACCACTGTGAAGTGCCTGAGGATTGCGGAATGCTTGTATAGTGTCATCGTACAAAAGCAAAGGGTATAAAGGTGAGTGTTCAAACTACAGAGGCATAAGTTTGTTGAGATACCTGGAAAATTGTATGGGAAAGTATTGATTAAGAGGGTGAAGACATGTAGAGAGCATCAGATTGGAGAGGAGCAGTGTGGTTTCTGAAGTTGAGGATGTGTGGATCAGGTGTTTACTTTGAAGAATGTGTGTGAGAAATTACTAGAAAAAACAGATGATTTGCATGTTGCATTATTGGATCTGGAGAAGGCATATGATAGTGTTGATAGAGATGCTTTGTGGAAGGTATTAAGAATATATGGTGTGGGAGGTAAGCTGCTAGAAGCAGAGAAATATTTATCAAGGGTGTAAGTAGGAAGAGGGGAGAGTGATAGGTTCCCCGTGAAGGTCAGTCTGCAGCAGGGGTGTGTATCCCTATGGTTGTTTAATTTGTTTATGGATGGGGTGGTTAGGGAGGTAAATTGAAGAGTTTTGGAGAGTGGGTGAGTATGCAGTCTGTTGGGAATCAGAAGGTCTGGCAAGTGACTTTGTTGTTGTTTGCCGGTGATACGGCACTGGTGTCTGATTCGATTGAGAAACCATAGAAGTTAGTGACTAAGTTTGAAAGCGTGTGAAAGGAGAAAGTTGAGAGTAAATGTGAATAAAAGCACGATTATGAGGTTCAACAGGGTTGAGGGATGGTTTAGTTGGGATGTAAGTTTGAATGGAGAAAAATTAGAAGAAGTGAAGTGTTTTAGATATCTGGGTGTGGACTTGGCAGCAAGTAGAGCCATGGAAGTGGAGTGATTCTTTATGGTGGGGGAGTGGGCGAAAGTTTTAGGAGTGATGAATAATGTGTGGAAAGAGAGAACATTATCTAGGAGAGCAAAAATGAGTATGTTTCAAGAATAGTGGTTCTAACAATATTATATGGCTGCAAGGCATAGGCTATAGATAGGGTTGTATGGAGGAGGATGGATGTGTTGGAAATGAAATGTTTGCGGACAAATGTGCTACGAGGTGATTAAATCGAATAAGTAATGAACGGGTAAGAAAGATGTGTGGTAAGATGAGTGTGGTTAAGAGAGCAGGAGAGGGTGTGTTTCAGTGGTTGGGACATATGGAGAGAATAAGTGAGGAAAGGTTGACAAAGATTATATATGTGTCAGAGGTGGAGGGAAAAAGGAGAAATGGGTGCCTAAATTGGAAGTAGAAGGATAGAATGAAGACTTGAGTGATCGGGGCCTGAACATGCAAGAGGGAGAAAGATGTGTTTGGAATAAAGTGAAGTGGAACTATGTAGTATACTGGGGTCGACCTGCTGTTGATGGACTGAACCAGGTCATTTGAAATGTCCAGGGTAAACCTTGGAAAGGTCTTTGTGCTCTGGATGTGGATAGGGAACTATGGTTTTGATGCATTACACATGACAGCAAAAGAATGAGTGTGAGCGGACATGGCCTTTTTTCGTCTGTTTCTTGGAGCTGTCTCGCAGATGCAAGTGGGTGTGGATGCTGTTTCCAGTGAAGTGGGATGGTTCCGGGAATGGATGAAGGTGAGCAAGTATATACATATATCTATATATGCTTGAGTCTTGGAGAGAGGGGCAAGTATGCTGTGTGTAGGGGATCAGAGAGCTTGGTAAGTGAGTCAATTGCTGTTTATTGATGATGCAGCACTTGTGATAGATTGGAATGAGAAACTGCAGAGCATGTTGAATGAGTGTGGAAGAGTATGTGAAAGGAGGAAGTTGAGAGTTAGTGTGAATAAAAGCAAGATTCCTAGGTCTAGCAGGGTGGAGGGGCAGGTTAGTTGGAGTGTGAGTTTGAATGAATAAAATCTGGAGTAAGTGAAGTGTCTTAGATACCTATTATTGTGCATGGCAGCTAATGTAACAATGGAAATGGAACCGAGTCATAGGGTAGATGAGGACGTGAAGGTTTTCGATGCATTGAAGAATGTGTGGAAGAGATTATGTCTGGGTGGGTGAAAATGGGTATGTTTGAAGGTATGACAGATGGGGTTGTGAAGAGGAGGGTGGTTGAATTGGAAATGAAATATTATGAGGTGTGAAAGTAGTTTGATCATTTAAGTAATGAAAGGGGAAGAGAGAGGTTTGGTTATAAAAAGAATGTTGCTGAAAGAACTGAAGAGGGTGTGTTGAAATGGTTTGAATATATTGAGAGATTGAGTGAGGAGAGGTTAACAAAGAGTACATATGTGTCAGAAGTTAAGGGATGAGGAGAAAGCAGAGAGCAAACGGGGGAAGGAAGGATGGAGTGAAAAAGATTTTGAGTGATTGAGACCTGAACGTACAGGAGGGTGAAAGGCTTGCATAGAATAGAGTGAAATGGAACAGTGTGACATAAATGGGTCGACTTGCTGTTGATGGAATAAACCTTCCTGACAGTTGA
>JAUUDZ010066164.1:0-20595 GCA_032361705.1 Panulirus versicolor
ATATAATTTCCCAGGAATACTCAACAAACTTATACCTCTGTAATTTGAGCACTCACTTTTATCCCTTTTGCCTTTGTGCAATGGCACTATGCAAGCATGTCATTGTTATAAATGACCAAAAGGTATTTGTTTTTTTGTTGTTGTTGCAAATTTTCATCAGCATTGTTGTAGAGTGTTGTGTATTCTTTGTTTTTCCTTTGTGGATTCAATTTTTCCTTTGTATTTGCAATGGTTTGCTTCTGCTTGATCAATTCAACATACTAGGGAAGATATGGTAAATTAAGATAAAAATGGGTAAAACACCTTGAACCAAGAGAACCTACAGACATCTCATCCAACTTCTCCTAGCAGCTAACACATTTGCAATGTTATTTGAAAAATATGTGACTGATTTGGTTGTATATTTTGATTTAATTGCTGGGAGGATTGATTGCTTAATTCAGTTCTTGGAGATAGTGGATCATGGGGCAGGATAGAAGGGTATGGAGTAAGTGCAAGTACAGAAGGTATTGGTGAGTTTTTGAGGAAAATGAAAGTTTTGAGGGTGTTTCTGAGTTTAGGCACAGAAGATTCAAGTGTCTTGAAGAAATGGAGAAGACACAGTAGTTGGAAGGTTTGATATTGTCTTTTTGTATTTTACCATCTTCTAGGGAGTACTCTTTAGTGAGATTAACTTATCAATAAGGTCATGTCTTATTTCAAATATAAGTCAAACTTAAGTCTGATTATGGAAACTGTTGATTTTAAAGTCACTAGAATTCTCAATGTGTGTTTTTCTTATGGAATTCATTGCATCTTCTTTCCAGTGCCAGACTGTGTAACCTGAATTTCTACCAGTTGGAGTTGTCAACAGAAGTTTTATTGATTACCAAATCTGACATGACTATCCTTAAGTCTCCCTCCACCATGAAGAACTCCCTAAGTCACCCTTTGAATGACTGTCCTTACAACTTACACTGAACTGCATACTGTTAAGCAAATTTCTACTAAGGAGTGCTAAGACCTTGAAAGACCTTGTGCAGACAAAGCCATATTTTAAGGTCTTACACAGAAAGTTAATCAATATTTGGTGATGACATTAAATGTTAGTGTGGAAGGTGATGATTGTCAACTAATTTTACCAGCTACGTCTTAAGTTTTTTGTGCCCCGATTCATTCCATGGTAAGGTCTTATTATAGAACCTTTGTACATACAGATTTATTTGTATTCACGCACTTCCATGCCTACGTCTGCTTATGCAGATGTCCTAGTCTTGGTGGATTTCAATTAGGTTGTTTGGGATTATTATTTCATCAATCATAAGTGGAGGTTCGATGATGAAAGCATCTTATTTTCTTTGGTACATCAATTTGTACATACAGAAATATTTCTGATTAATGGCTATGCTGCAGTAAGATTTTATCAGACTTAGTGTATTATTTCTTTTTGGGACACATTAAGTCACCAAAGTATTCTTGTCCTTCATACACAACTGTAGTTATTGATTCTTATTTTTTTCCTGTTTAACAAGAGGAAAGTTAAAAGATTCCATGATAAACTGGAAGTAAATTGCAAGTTAGCTTTGTATTTTAGGACCATAAAAATCTTAGACAGACATTTGATTATTGACACAGGAAAACAGCTGGTTCTCCATTCATAATTAATTGAATTCCTCTACTAGTAACTGGTTGTAGTAGAGCACATGAATATCTATTTGAATTTTCAGAATACTACATGATTATGTAACTGGTTGTAGCAGAGCACATGAATATCTATTTAAATTTTGAGAATACTATATGATTTTGTATAAGAATAGTGTTTTAGGAAGTAATACAAGAAGTCACACAAATACAGACTAACTGCTCCAGTGAACAAATGACCAAAATACTTTTTGGAAAAGGAGGGAAGTTCAGTTTATGCTAATAGCTTAGAAAGGACCCATTTTCATGTTCTGTACAACAGAAATCCCTTTGCTAAATAATGGAGTCTTTTGGAATATGTAAAATTCATACTCATGAAAATTCATCATGCTCTTCAAATTGTAATGAACCTGGTAAGAAGAATCACAAAGAAATGGATATGAAAGTTTACAGTGGAGAGAAGGTATATCAGTGCCTAGAATGTGATAGATACCTTAGTCACAGAGGGGCTCTTTTACTGCTCATGAGAATTCACACTGGAGAGAAGCCATATCAATGTTCAGAATGCAAAAAAATCTTTCAGAGAGAAAGGGTCTTTAGCACAGCATGTTCGAGTCCATACAGGAGAAAGGCCATATCAGTGTCCAGAATGTAATAAGTCTTTCAGTACAAAAGGTCATTTAGGAAGGCATATGAGAGTACACACAAAAGTGAAGCCATTTCATTGTTCAGAATGCAGTAAATCCTTTAGTCAGAAAAGTCATCTAGTAGAGCACATAAAAATTCACACAAAGGAGAAGCCTTTTCAGTGTCCAGTATGTCAAAAATTCATGAGACACAAGGCAACTCTGACAGATCATATGAAGCTCCACATGACATAGAAGCCTTATCAATGTTCAGAGTATAAAAAATATTTTAGTCTGAAAAGGAATTTTGAAAAGCATGTGAAAGGACACAGGACTATATACCAGTGTTCAGAATGTGATAAATTGTTCAGAAGGAAAGGGGCTTTAGGACAGCATATGAAAATTCACATAAGCAGAGAGAGGTCATATCAATGTCCAGCATGCAGTAAATCCTTCACTGAGAAATGCCATCTAGAAATGCATATGAGAGTTCATACAAGGGAAACGTTATTCCACTGTTCAAGATGCAATAAATGCTTTCATGAGAAAGGTAATCTAGGAAATCACATGAAAGTTCACACTAAAGAGAAGCCACTTCACTGTTTAGTATGCAAGAAATCTATAAGTCAAAAATGGAATCTGATACAACATATGAAAGTTCACACAAAAGAAAAGCCATATCAGTGTTCAGAATGCAGTCAAACTTTTTTTTTCAGAAAAGGACGTTAGCAAAGCACATGAGTAGTCAGAGAGATGAAAATTCATTTCACTGTTTTGAAAATCTTGAATCTTTTAATCAGAAAGAGAGACTAGTAAAGTATATGCAGATTTATGCAGAAGAAAATCCAAATCACTATCCAGAGTGCATGAAATTCTTTAGTGAGAAAGGCAACCTAGGGAAGCTTGTGAACATTCATATGAGTGTGAAGCCATTTCACTGCTCAGAATGCAGTAGTTCTTTAGCAACAGAAATAGCTTATTAGAGCATATGATTGTCACACAAAAGAGAACCCATTTCAGTGTTCAAACTGCAGTGAATCCTTTAGTTATAAAAATGATTTGGTTGTGCACATGGAAGTTCACACATCAAAGATTTCATGCAAGCAAATAGGCATCTCATCTGTGGAGGTACTGGACTTCACTAGAAAGAAAGACGCTAGTGATATTCCATACTCCATAAATTGTCATGCCATGGGAATGGAAAAAGAATTTGTTTGTGGTTCCAACTTTACCTGTGAGTCAGATGATCCTGTAAAACCTCAGATGATGTCTAAGTTGGCCATAAAAACAGAAAACATGGAGGAAGATTGTGTGTTAGTCAAAGAAGAAATATAGAATTGAAAAGTCTTTTTGTCATTCCTTTTTGTCTCATACTTGAAGATAATGGTATAGATATATGTTGCAGCATTTTATTTAGTGAGTGTTAAAAAGGCAATAAACAAAATAAAAATAAAAAAAACAATTAGACTTTTAACAGAAAAATACTCACTTCTTGACTATTTCATGTCTTAGCTTATAAATATTTAATTCACTAGTTGACACTGAAGATCATGAATATATTTAGGTGGCAACATAAGGGTCTGCCTTGATGGGATAAGCACAATGTCCACAGAAAACCATGTCTGCCCCCTATTTATTTTTAAAGGCGATACCACACATTTTTACTACTTTTTCATGTATCCTTTGGCCTTGATTATCATTTGTAGAAATCTGGGCATGGAATTGGTAAGGTTTCTGAAGCATTCTAGGTCCATGTTTTGGTTCCATAGGGTCTTGATCTGAATGAGGTGAAGCACTGATGTGTTACATGAAGCAAGCTTGACTTTCATCTGGTTCTATTAGTTCTTGATTGGGCTGAGGTCTAGAGAGTTCCCAGGCCTCTCCAGCAGTTGATTGCTTTTCTCTGATAACCAATTCACCTCTCTAGCTTTATAACAGGTGATACTGCCTTGCATAAGATGATCACACCCTTGAATCTCATAAAAAGGAAGCAGATGGTCCTCTAGCACCTCAATGAACTGCTCTCCATTCATTGTTGTGTTTTTAGGGAAGAAGTACAACCTGCCCCTACCCATTGCACCATTAAAGTAACCCCAGATCATCACATTATCTGGGTGTTTCATCATCTTCACTTTGAAAGGAGAGTCATACCAGCTGGCATCCTCTGACCTCCCTTCTCTCCCCTGCCTTGACTACACACACACTTGAAGGAACTATCATTGGAAAATATCACCATAACTCCCGTTGCTCACTCATCCTCATATTGCTTAGCAAATTCAAATGGCTTGATCTTATTTCTTTCATAAGTTCATTTTGCAGGCCATGTTGAAATTTTTTTATATTTCCCAGAAGCACTGGATGGAATTTCTTAAGTGACTGAAATGAGGGGTTGCTGCAATACCTCTTCCTTGGGCAACCAGGGATAGGTTTTGGTGTTGGGATGAAGTTGTCAGGGAGGCCTTGAGTGCTGGCAAAAAGCTGCCTGATTGTGCATTATGAGTGCCTAGAAATTTCATGTGTACCCACATTTTCTTGCCTCCAAGCAAGAAATTGGGTTTTCTTCTCAGAAATGTATGAGCCAACCAACCTGAAGTACAGATGGAAGAAATACAGTACCCAGAAGTGAAATTCCCAAAATGAACTGAGAGCCAGGAGTTAAAAAAAGAACACTCTTCCCTTATGACAGCCTGTGGCCTACTGAGATGAGTTGCTGGTGCTCACACTGTTAGAAACACTAGTCTCAGTGACCATATGTAGGATGATTTCACCCTGAGTGCATCATAAGCTTGTACCCACAATAAACCTTAGCCATTTATCATCTTCCAAAATATATAAGGGTGAATAAGTTTTTTGCAGACAATGTAATATCATCATAGCTACTAACAGTAACTTTGACTATGATCCCAAGTTATAAAATGTAGTAATTTTATATATACAAGTCAACAGCAAATATTTAGCATTAATGTTGGTACATATTGGATTATTTCTGTACCAACAGCCTTCAAAACACACACTGATGAGTCATATGAAGTTGGAGTCTCCAAACAATTAGCACAGTAAAATCCTGGCTAAAATATTATGTATAAGAATGTATTAACATGTTAGTAGTATCAAAATCAACCAGAAAAACATCAAATGGGGAGTGGAAGACTTCCCAGAGGATGTGAAGAAGGACCAGAGATATGTGGTTTTAGCATTTCACTCTTGATATTGTAATATTGCCATAGTCTACAGGAAAGTTGACTGAGGAATCTAATAGTACCACAAAACACTAGACAGATGTTCTCACAAGATTATGGTCTGAGAAATATTCAGTGTATTCTATTATTAATGTATACATAAACTGTTTGAATGAGTAATATGCATCCAGAAGGATTTACTTGCATACAAACACCTCACTTTACCTTACCCATAATCCCCCTTACTGTGGCTCCATTAGCATTGCGGATGCTGACCATGTCCACCAAGTGAGATCACAGGTCAAGAAGTGTGGTGAGGTGTATGTGCTTTGGTGGATTCAGCACAGGACAAATGAGGAGTAAGAGTTCAGTGTCTCCAGCATGGAAGTTGCTTCTTGTGGAGAGAGGGTCTTGTGATATGCTGGACTGATGTTTGTAGTACTGGGGACATGTGCAGTTTCCAGCATGTAGACAAGATAGCATACTCGTACATGCATGGGGAGGTAGTTTCAGGTGGATGGGTATCTGAAAGAGTGGTGTTTAAGACTGGGTTGGCATGGTTGTTGTTTAATATATGTCAGGTCATTTGGGCGTGTATATATTCTGTCAGTGTCACATTTGTTACGGGAGGGGAAATCTGTATGTATGTATTGGTTGCTGAAATGTAAGCTGGAATAAGCTCTTTATTTCTACTTGGGGGATGATGGCTAGTTATGAAGTGGTTTGGATGGAAGGGTTTAGTGCTGTTTCAAAGAACAGTGTCAAGCATACAGGGGTAAGATTTTATTGGAAGTATTTTTGTTTCATTGTGTAAGAGATAAATGTGTCATACCCAGTACGGCTGTAGTCTTGTTGAGTGGAAGTGGTTGATCATATAATTCAAGGGTAGGGTGCAGGTCAGATTAATGTGTCAGAGGTTAAGAGGGTGGCAATAAATTTCTGAGATGATATACATGCACAAACACACACTCCAAAAATCAGCACAGGCTTGCCTGGGTTCAGATCCAAGTAGGTTTGAATCCTTGGAGTGACAGTTGGCCTACACCTAACCCAGGTGTTCATTCATCCCTTGGGCTGGTCGATGAATGGGAAGCCGGCTTAGGCTGGGGTATGTATATGTTCATACATACAAAGCAGGTAAGACATGGTATATATATATTCCCTCAAAGTCCCAGTCCTCGGTTCTTAACGCTACCTCGCTAACACGGGAAATGGCAAATAGTATGAAAGAAAGAAAGAAAAGATATATATATATATATATATATATATATATTGGAAAGGCTCACAATTTTGCGCGTGATCAAGTATATTCCTGAGTCCATGGGGAAAATGAAACATGACAAGTTCCCAAGTGCACTTTCGTGTATGTATGTGTGAGTGGATGGGCCATTCTTTGTCTGTTTCCTAGTGCTACCTTGCTGATGCGGGAAACAGCAATTAAGTATGATAATAAATAAATAAATAAGCTGTTATACTGTATGAAATATGCTGTATGAGTGTACAGCATTGCAAAGAAATAATTATCCATACCCACCTGTGGAATGAGATGGAAAAGTGATGAGGCCGCCAGAGACCCCACAGCCAGACCAACCAGGAGCGTTAACAGTTGCTGGTAGAAGTTGTGCGCCATCAATGGCAACACAGAAACCCCCGCCAAGGAACAACCAGAGATGAGCGTCACAAACAGAAGCCCATAGCCCCACACTGATCACAAAATAAAAACAAGGAAACAGAACAATTTGGATCATAAAACTAAAAAATCAAAGCCCCAAGAGGCCAAGCTGAACTTTTTATATCAATAGTTGCAACAAAATACATACACCAAGAGATAACAGACTGCTGTTATATGATGGGTACAGCATTTTGTAATATGGAAAACTAAGACCTAGCAAATGTAGAAACATATGGTATCTTCTCTATTGTTACTAAATGGTTTATGAATCCTGATAAGACATCTGATCAACTGCATATCTGGTGTGCTGGACACAGCAAAGCAATAAATGTAATGCATATTCTTTGCTTAAATGTTGCTGAGCAAACCTTTTGGCCTAAACAAGAAAATTGATAAGCATGGTGGATATGATGGAGTACTGTAGGAGAGGGCCTAAATGTAATGTGAAAAGGCTTTTTGAATGTGGATATGGGGAAAATGACCAAGATACAGGAAAAATTTTCGAACATTAAATATGAACAAAGCTAAGGAGTTGTAAAGAATAAGGAAGAGGGACTTCAAGAATAAGAGCAAAAGGTAAAATTAAATTAGCCTGTAATGAAGGCCCTCACAAAGACATGTCAAGCACTGTTGCAACAAAGATAATCCATAGCTAAATCACAAAGCAATTCATGAAAATGTTCAAAGCAACAAAGAAAAAAAGGTTACGTAAAGTAATAAAAATTGGGAACATGATTTGGGAGAAAATCTAGCATGGAATTTAGTGACAATATAAGAATGCAGGGGCAAATTATTTAAGGCTGGGTAGGGGCAGGAAAAGATAAAATGATGATTGTATTCTCCTTAACATCAAGGCATGCAAATAAAGTGGAGAAACACTCTAAAGTCTGCAAATTTTTGAGAAGCAGAAGCTATGTTTGGTGTAGGTGAAAGACACAAAGGGTGACAAAGGGTGAGCTCTTTTTCTTTCTACTTTTGAGCTGAAGGCTATGGTCAAAAACAGAGTCCTAATCAAGAATAGTTCTAAAGTGAAATGCAAAAAGACTAAAGAAACATATAAGTGAATAATGAAGAGAAATAATAATCTAAGAGTTTTGGAGAAAGAGGCAGGTTGAGATTAAAAAGTAACAAACAATGATAAGAAAGGATGATGACAAACACATATCTAACTGGAAAAATGAGATAATCCATGCAAATGAGTCTATGGTGCTATTAAAGGGTCAGTGTGGACTGTAGTGGGAACTCATAACTGGTGCAAGCTAAGAGATCTTAAATAAGTTTCACTCTCTTAAATAAGTCTCACTCATGTTAAAGTAACCGTAAACTATAAGACATTTCTTAAAGAGATGGTAATACAAGGAGAAATTCTCTTTTCATTCACTTTTGTTTTTAAGAGGGAGTTGATGAAGAAATCAAATAAAGGCAACAAAGCTCATAGTCAATACGCATGGAAGAGGTGGAAGCCACTTAGAAGGTTAATGAACAGCTAATGGATGGGGGTACTAAAATGATGGAAGTATCTTATACAAATGACAAAAACATTATCAACAATCAACGTAAAAAAAGATAATAAGCAACAAATCAAAATACTTTAAGAGATGAAATCAAGATGGGGTGCTACTGTGAATAAATGCAAAGGGTGTGACACTTGAAGTCTAATATGGACATCCCATGCGAGAGGAAGAAATAATGAAGCAATCAAAAGTTTGGTCATCAGCACATAGCTGTTTCCATATACTCAAAAAATGAAAACCCCACCTTCAGCAGATCTAGGTTTTTTGGATGCTTTGCTGCTATTTTCCTGGTTACAACTAATACTTCGCTGAGATTGGTACAAAACAACTGGTAGGAGAGCTTGCAGATCTTCTACATCCAGATTATCGTTCTCTATCCCATATGCTCTCATTAAATCAGTATCAGTACACTGTAAGACACAAACAAAATGAGAATTGAAGTAATCTGACATGTATTAACTCTTTATCATTACTACTTATAAGATGCCCACACCAACATGCAGAATTCTTTGGTAAATATAAAAAAATCCTACACGTACTGGATGTTGATGGTATATATGAAAAACATAATTACACCATGACATACATTGCTAATATTTCTTCACATGCACAATTGTCTGACTGAAATATGAAGGACTGGGTACAAGCACAACTCAGGGGGTAAGGTGAAACGATACACTGAGGGAGGGTAAGTGTTAGGGATGTCACAGAGAAGGAATGAGATACAGACAAAGAGAGTAGTATCTAATAGTTTTTGCATGGACCATACTACCATGTAAATACAGAAAAATGCAGATCATGTATACACATAAGTATAATGGTCTTGTGGAACTCATTCATATGATAAACTGTAGTCACATTTCTCATAAATGATCCATTTGATCTCCTCTCTTACATACAAAAGCTCTCCCTTTGTTTTAAAGTCTTCCCTGGGTACATCCCCTTAACATAAACTACCTCAACTTATTACATTTTCTTCCTGTAGTGGACATACTCTCTGACTTGGATACAAATTCCAATTATGACACCTTCATACTAGGATACACTTTATGACTAGGATGCATTCTCAGAGGAATTTTTCATGAATTCTTTCTCCTATTTCATCTCAAAGTGGGTAGCAAAAAGATACTGGAGATGCAAAATCATTTAGAGCTATGAAGGAATAATCTGATCATAAAAGGAAAAAATATATATATGGTAGTGATACTGCAAACCAGAAAATATCACAAAAGGGAAATATGTGTGCTTGAAAATAAGAGCATAAGGAATGGTAAAAATTATGCTGCTTACTCTTGTATATGACAATGTAAAATGGGGTATGGCACTGATGGGCAAAACAGAGTTCAAGTAAATTAAGAGAGATTTGCTAACAGGGGTGTGGAGTACCTGAAGTGTAGACAGTGTGGAGAAAGATAAATGTCTAAAAGACATACATAAAACCATAAGTCAATTAGCTAATGTAAGGAAAGTCATCACAGAAAGAAAATGAACAAGTAGGTATACAAGAAAGTAAGGATTTGTGCAATAATCATTAAGTTCTACTAAAAGAATCTTGTGGTATATGCAGGAAATCAATTATGGTGATGGAGGACATAGGTGCTACTGTTGTTGAATGATTATTATCTCTCCAAGAAGGAGTTTCATTAGATTTGCAAGACTCAGGGGTGATTCAAAACAGATAAACAAAACTGGTAATCACTAACTGGTACATGTTCCTACCTCTGTAATGATCATTTCATTTAAATATGAATCTTTGTCCTATCTGACTTATGAAACAGTATACATGACAATAATCTAACTCACCGTTTCTAATATGCTGCACTGAGCTGCAGATAAATCTCTGTTCATGTTACAGTCTGTCATCACAGACACAGGTGGTTCTCTATTAATTGGCATACAATAACGTTTTCCTGTCGTGCATTCTACAAATAACCGAAAGTCCTCTTGTGTAAAATTAATCTTGTTGGCTGAATATCCATACCATCTGCAAACACAAAATGAAACAAACTGAAATCACACTGTCATTGCCAAATGATACAGAAGAAAGATTAATATATAAGAACACATTCTTTCCTGTCCTGCCCAACTTATTATACAAAACATTTTTTAAAATGATGTCTTCTAGTAAACACATATTAGTCAAAGTACAATATGTCATATCATACAGTAAAACTAAAAGTCCCATACTGAATCTCCTCTAAACAAATGTGCTGGAGAAGATCTAATGTTCCTTAGCAACTCGGCATAAGAGTGAAGCGCATCCCATCCAATGATTTAATCTATCTTCCTGCTCTATAATCCCTAGATACAGGCCTAATGACCTTCCTCATAGGTCACTGGCCTTTAAACCCAACAAACTAACTAACTAACTGGAATCCCCTTCTATGAAGCTCCAAACGTGCTCCATCTAAGCAATTCACAGTAGCGATAATCTGAAATAATCAATAGTTCAACTAACCCATGTATATTCCATTATCAACTTCCCAATTCTCATGAGGATATCAAATTCAGTCTTTTCACACACAACTGTAATCTAATGATCACATCATTCCTACCTCAGTCTATGAAGGGATAACAAATGGCAACATAAAAAAGAAAAAAAATTATTCTTATACACAATGTGTTCCACTCACAACAAGAAGACAAGTAATAAGAGATATAAAAACCAAGAGCTAGCTTAGTTCATCATCTATCCCTCTATCTCAATAACATGCACTGAACTCAGATCCTATGTACAAGGAGCAAATCACAAGTGCATACATGTACCTTTTGCCTGAATGAATTTTGTACTATTTTGCATTTCTAGCCCCAACCCTATACGCCTGCATAAGGACAGGGATAACTAACACCTCCTAATACCCAAAGGAACAACCAAGTTCCGTGCAACTAAAAATCATCAAACCATATAAACAAACTATGCATGTACTTCATGAAGAGCAAATATCATCCAAACATTCACTTGCCATTTAATACCATCTTCTGAATTCTTACACAGAGATAGCTAAACAAATGTACTGAGCAGATTATGACATACTCCAAAATAATATGCTGGAAAACTTGGACATGATATGTTGTTAAGTTTAGAAACACCCTAATGTCAGCTACCTTTTCAAAATACTGTAGATATAAGCAACCAAACCACTTCACTCTTCTATCTATGGCCAATGTGGTTCTTCCCTGTTTAAGAGACGTGAAACATGAAGCCTCTCCTGCAGACACTAGCAAGACTACATATTTCTACTCTGCTACAGCTCATTTCATAATGAACAGGTATTAAGTAATGAAGCTGTCATGCAGCTGATAAAAAAAAAAAATGATTTACTTACAGAAATGTCGTAAAATCTGTAACATTTTCTGGCTGTGGTCCCCAATCTGTGTTCCAGTGAGTGACGTAACTGCCTGATGTACTTTGTGAGAGATGAGGCATCCAAAAAAGAAGTCCGCTTACTGCAGCAATAACAACATTACCCAAAGGTTGCATTGCTCTCTAGTTTGTTTGCAATGGCCAATCTGAAAGACAAAAACTGCAATTGAAATACTCTACTACTAATGACCATGCATTAACTCAAGATTAATGCTTAATCTGCATACAGTTATCAGTATCATCATTACTATTATCATTATCATTACTATTACCATCAAAAACTCATGACACCTTTAATGGAGCTCCTGCAGCTTGAAGGCTGCACTACAATCAGAAGCAGGGAAATGATGGTGGTAAATGTTTGGAATGGATGGTCCTTGAAGAAACTGTGCTCCTTTTCATCCACTGATGATGATGTAACCCCATACAGGCAGAGCCCAGCAACACTCTTACCACAATAACATGTACCAATGATAATAATAATAAGAATAATATTTTTTTCATACCTGCTTGCCTTTTCACCATAGGGAAATAAGAGTAAATAATAAAAGACTGAGCCTTCACGGTAAAATCTTTCCTAGGCTCCTTCTCTTTTTCCCACTTTTATAAAATCATCTTTTAAATATTCAACTGCTCTTCCTGCCTGAGAAAGGTAATGCCAGTTTCTAGCAATCCTGAGTACTGTATCAAAACCATAGACTACCATCCACAGCCAAGTCCCACAGATACTCCAAGGCTTGCCTTGAGGACTTCATATGCCTTGGTTCAGTTAATTGACAATATATCATCCCCATTTTGTTCCAAGTCATTCTTTCTCTAGTAATCTATGCCTCTTGCCCTCCTGAATGTTAAGGCCCTGATAACCCAAAGATTCCTAAACTCCAGCCTTTCATTTCCTTGGTATCCCTCTCTCCCATACTCCTACCACTTTTTACACATAGATCCTCTCCAGGGGTATCTCTCCACCAGATCAGCCCTCTCAATCAGACTACTTGCACCATTACACTTCTATTCAACAATGTCACTTCTTATATGAGCCTCCCACCTCATGCCAAAGAATTAATTTCCATTGCATCCATCTAATTTCTTTCCTTTGCATTCAAGGCCTAAAGTCACATCCATCCGACACCATCAGGACTACTATTCTTTCAAACACATCCATCTTTGCCCTAAAAGACAATGACATTCCCTTGTGCATGCTCCTTAATACACCCATCCAGGATTATCATCCCCTTTCATCCTGTGACTCACTGTAGCCCCCATTGTCCCATATGCTGCCACTTCCACTCCCAGATACCTAAGGCATTCCATTTCCTCCAGGTCCTCACAAATTAAACCCACACTCAAAGCATCATGTCTCATCCCCCTGCTGCATCTCATTACCTAATTTCATTGAAATATATATTCAATTTATTTTCTTTATATATTCTCTCAAACTGTTACCAGCTTCTGGAGTTTCTTTCAAGAGTCTGCCACAAAAGCTGAGTCACTAGCAAACAAGTGACTTGCTTCCCATGCCCCAACACCAGCATACTGAAGACCTATTTCTGGCTCCAAGACTCTCACATTTACCACCCTCACCACTCTGTCCATAAAGAAATTAAATATCCATGGTGACATCATACATTCTTGACACTGACTCACCTTCATCCACGACAGCTGACTCCCCACCCTTTTCCCACTCCAGTAATAACTCCTCTGCCCCATATGTCCACAGAAACTTCCACAAGGCATCACTGTCAAACATATCATATTCTTTTTCTACATCCATAAATGCCACATACATCTCAATCTCTCTTTAGGTATTTCTCAAACACATTCTTTAAAGCAAGTCTTTAGTTCTCCCTACATCACTCTCTTTCTCCAATTACATTTCTCACATACATTCTTCAGACCAAAAATCCAGTTCACACATTCTCTACCTCTCCTAAAACCACACTAATTCCCAGTCAGCACAAGACCTACCTCTGAATCATCACTCTCCCATATATCTTAGCATGTATACTTATACCTTTGCAATTAAAAAATAAATTTTGGCCCCTTGCCTCTGTAAAATAATTATATATGCACTCTATTAATCTTCAGGCTCCTCATCTCGGGCCAGATGTGTCAAACAGCATGACTAACCTTCAATAAAACCATCATCTCTTTCTTGAGAAACTCACCTGCAGACTCATCATTCACTAGCAACACTTTAACATATATCTCACCTTGCACAAGCCTTAACTACTTTCATATTCAATATCTCATCTGCTATGACTCTTTTAACCTGCATACTAACTCATCCTAAACACACCATATTTGCCTCCCTAACATTTAACACAATCAGCAGTCTTTCAAAATACACTCTATTTCTTCTTACATCTAAATTTGTTACCACTTCCTCATCCACTCTCCTCAATGTCCCATTTGCCCTGTTATTCTCTTACCACTCAACTTCTAAAAAAATTCTTATTCTCTGAATCCCTTTAATACTTTTCCAATATCTCACATCTTTCTCTTGACCTCACATCACTTTCTCTTATACTCCTCCAAATTTCACACAACCTTCTCAGAAGACAAAATGTACATACTTCTGTTTTCTGTCCCATCAATGATTACCTTCCTCATTTCAGCACTCAATTAGTCTTTATCACAAATTTACAATCCACCATCTGCATACCATACACTTTTACTGTACACTTAAGCACTACTTACCTGAATACCTTCTACTCTGTCTCATTTACTCTCACTCTATGTCATTCTTCACTCAATCTCTCCTGGTATCTGCAAGCAGGCCACTTTTCCATGCTCACTCACTTTTGGCACTTCTCTCACATGTATGTCATTTCCCCTCTTCCTAAACTCAATGTAAACTTTCCCACTTGATTCCTTGAAATGACAGTTAGAGGTATTAAGAATCTAAAAGTTGAATGATAGTAAGAAAACTCTAAAAGATGAGGCATCAGAAATATAGAACTCTCTCCTCTCATGCAAAAAGCACTTGGTAATCTAAAGCTTACAGGATAAAAATGCAAGGATAGAGAAGTGGGGTAAAAAAAGAACAGCACCCTCCCTACATATATACCAATAAGTAATAATGCACAAACATACTGCCCTATACAGTAAAGCATATCAAGAAACTTAGCAAGAAGTTTATCATAAAATCTGGAGAAATCTTTGTATAACAACAGAGTGGTGAATGGCTAGAAAAAGTATGTGAAGAACAACGAATGATAAATTAAGATACTTATAAAACTACATGATACTAAAGACTATTACAAAATAGGACCCCACACGTGTGACACCTGCCCATAGTGAACAAATATGCTGTAGTCACAAATAAGTAATCTCATGCTAACACACATCAGACAGACTGTTGACAGAATCAAACTACATTTTTGGGCAACCTAAAAGTGGACCTCAAGTATACAAGTTAGAATCAGCAACAGCAGCTTATTCTTACTTGAAGCATAAATATGCTTGAGAAGGTCCAACAGAATGCAATGAGATTTCTGCTAGAATTAAGTGAAATGAGTTATAGGGAGAGGAGGGAAGTCCTTGAACTGTCCACATTAGTGGAGATAATGATATGGGGAGACATGATAACATTCTTGAAATTCCTTAGATGCTACAATGATATCATTATTGACAATTCTTCAAAATACAAATTATCTATGAAACAAAAGGACATGTAACAAAGGACTGGGCACAAGAAGTGTCAGAAAAGATTTATATATAAGTTCTTTCAAAAACAAAGAAAAGAGATTGAGGTGTTGCATATGTGCCCTAATTATTTTTCCCAACACTTACTTCATATGTACCAAGGCTTAATCACCCTCATATGGAGTAGTGCTTATATATCTGGGGTAGGTCTTCATCCACTTCTCTATTAACAGGAGTGGAATCAAAATCATTTCATCCCATTAATGCTTTTAGGGTCTTCTTCAGGAAACATGTGCACCATAAGTTTTAACTTCTTGGGATTTTGATACATGAATGTATGGAAGTATTTTATGCAAGTTTAACGTTGACATTCTTGCATTTAACTGGTTTCAAAAATGTCATTCTCATAACTGGTGACTGGTAGTACACTTGTCCAACTTTGTTTCAGCTCATTCAGAATACTGGAACCCTATGAATGTAGCCAGTGTGTCTGCATTTGTACATTGCAATTTTTAATCTAATGCATTTTCAGCACTGTTACCCAAGTGTTACATAGTGAAAATCAGTTAATTCAACATTATTGTATTTGAAGTGGATCCCAGACTTTGCCGCCCCAAACAACATGCAGTTTCTATCAACATGTGACACTACTGGGGCTGCATCTGATTCCATGCATAAAATGTTTGAATTCATTACTTACAATTATGATTTACAACCTTTCATATCTCAGTACAATAAGATGTTAGGTTGCAGTAATCCAGGTTCAAACAAAATATATTTCTACATAAGTACTCTGGGCTCAATTTGCATACTTGTCTGTAAATTCATCTAAATACTGCTCTGAAGAATGCATGACTGATCCGGATGTAGCTCCTCGATTAAATGAAAATGTTTACTTTTACTAAAATACTTGAGATAATGTTTGAGGTCGAAACACCATTTCTAATGATTATTAAAGAAAAAAAAAAAATACAGGTATGAGTCTCATAAATTACTGCAAGATATTCAGGTTTTTTATGGCCTTATCTGAAATAATGGATGGGGATAAAGGAGTCCTGTAAGTTACTTTACTGTGCTGTAGTTATCAAAGATGTTAAGGAAGTTTTCTTTTATTACAATCACCATTATCAATGTCTTATATTCAGTATATACTACCAAAAATATATTCTCAAGGGGTACTAACGACAATGTATTTTTGAGCATTACAGAGAAGAAATTTCCTAAATATTGTATTCTGCATCATATAAAAAAACAATATAAAAAATAATTCATTGCATGAAAAATTATCTCCAGATTTCCTTTCCAGCGTGTATATGGTAAGAGGTTAATGACATAACACTCCTTACTTCAGGTGCCCTCATAATTTTAAACTTCATCTCAGTTCAACATCTCTGGTAAATCTTATCACACTACAGTACTTCCAGTAATGTTAATGCTTAAGAAGGTTTATTTGTAAGGGTAATGGAGAATCCAATCACCACTTATGAAAATGTAAAAGTATGTTTTCAATGCACAGCTAATGTAGACTTTTACACAGCTTTCTTACATTCTGTTAATTTTCAGAGTGTTTCATCTACTTTTATATTACTTAACCCCATATTTTCCTAATCTCTATAGTCCTCCTGGCTACTCATAATTACCACACAATAAAAAATAATAATCCAAATTACATTCCAACAGCCTCAATATACTAATTCTCCACACACTTCATTATCACTGTAAGTCCTCAATATACTAATTTCTCACACAACTCATCACTGAAAATCAATCTCAAGGCTACTGTAATAATAATTCTAATGTGTCACGAAACAAAAATTGCACCTAAATTTCTTGATGTTTCACTCACTTTTACTGTAATTAACCCTACTTCTCAGAGCCAAACAATGATACTCCAATGCGAGATTGATGTTGCCTTTAAATTACCACGTACATAATTGCCGAGCAATGTTCATGTTCACTGATTCTAGACTTAGTGTATTACATTCGTCGACATTAATACACTTTATTAAACTATTTCTAAGATGATATAATCCTACTATACCATAGTGTATGCCTTCATTACTGCAATGTAATAAAGCATCTATTTATCTACGTCTACGGTATTGTGTTGGCCTAAGTGAAGGTCTCTCTAAAACGACACTGGCTTGTATGAAGGCAGTAGCACTTTGTCTCCTTCTCCCAAGTACTTAAATTCTCAACTTCTTTTAATGCACTTATCTTTTCCGATGGCGAAGATGCATGAAAGAAAAGTGAATAACTTGACCATGCACTTCCTTCAGTCTTGTAATGTGGCTTGTCCAGAGCCGCTTCATAACTGTCTACATCACGTGTGTTAATGAGCAATGAACAGTCTTAAGTAACATTACAACATAATCTAAAGTTCATTATGATTTGTAAGTACCCTCTCACTGGACTTACTTAGTTAAGTAACTTGCAGCTGAGGAATGTCACGG
Source organism: Panulirus versicolor (assembly GCA_032361705.1). Taxonomy (NCBI): domain Eukaryota; kingdom Metazoa; phylum Arthropoda; class Malacostraca; order Decapoda; family Palinuridae; genus Panulirus; species Panulirus versicolor. The sequence goes on from JAUUDZ010066164.1 coordinate 18,074, forward strand.
AGGAGTATTGTTGAGCTCTTCAAGTTAGTAAGGTGTTGGTGGTGAAGCAGGTGTCAGGAGAGGCAGTGTCGACGTGTATCTCACACAATGACCCGCTCCTCTCTGCCACGACTCGGGCAGACAACACCTCCAGAGAACCATCACCAAATCTATCCTGCCATAATTACTGCATTTCCACATGAATTATGCAATAGTTAACTAAAAATATTAATTTGTGATATATGGGTATATGTATCATATAAATCTGTATTAGTATGCAATTGTTTGTGCATCGGGAAGGTGTACCTACTTTCGGATTATCATTTACTTCCTTCTTCTTTTGTGTTGGCGGTATAAAGCATCGTCTGCCGTGTTTATATTTTCTTGTGTTACACTACTTTTCACTGGGACCTGGACCCCCACAACCACACCACATGCACTACACTAACACATAATTTCACACTAACATGTCTGAGACCTTGAACTATCTAAAGTTTCGACCTGCTGCTTCTTGCATCTACGCACACTTTGGTAATCGAACTTTACAAAATTTAGAAATACGGTTTCGCAATAATTGCTGCTTCATGTACGTTCAAAGGAGATACTTTTTTTCCCAAGGAATATGAATAAACTTATATAAGTAAAAATAGGTTTCATGTGTCTCTTAAACCAATGCATTTATATGGGACTTATGTGTAGAACAATGTACATGCATGCATATGTAAATATACAACTTTTTTCATACATATTCGCCTTTTCCAGCGGTGGTAAGGGAGAAGGAACAGAAATGGTCTCACTTTTCCCAGACTTTACAGCCCATGTGTAAAATGCACCGAGACCAAAGGCCCCTGTCCACAATGAGCCTCCATACACCTCTCCATGGGTCAACATATTTAAACATACAAGAATCAGACTTGAAATGAAGCTACAGGCTCTTCATTACTACATAAGACTGGAGTCCGTTTCACTGTACTATTAGTTTCGGGGAAAAACATTATAAGGCGTGTAAGTGGTGATGTGTACATGTGTTGGCAATGTTACTGCTATGCAGATCTGTTATCAGTCTGATCAGCTCCTGGCGATATTATGCAACACAGCAGTTTGGATTAAGTTTGCATGGTTTGAGAAGTCTAGGGTTTTCTATTTTCTTAGTGTTATTGGCAATGCTTAGCGTTTGGCTTACTATTTTGCACAGTATAAACGTTAGTGGAACAACACTGCGGATCGAACGGCCGTATACTGTTAGGGATTTAATTCAGGGCAAATAACTATATGTGCAAATTAGGTTTCAGCAGAACAAACGTTCTCTTCCTTTTGGATCTTAAGATGTCGAGGATGATGGTTTATGTGATCTGATTTGTAGGAGGTGACATTTGTCCCGTCTTTATAAGACTTTGGAAATATTTCCTACTGCTGCAAGGCGTTTAAGACCGGCTGAAGGAGTCTACGTAGAGTCCTCATGGCGGCTACAGATACCTCTCATGAAATGTCGTCAGCGAGAATATAGAGGAAGAATTCAGACTCAAAAACTATTCACACTAAGGAAGGACATATCCTTGAGGGACACCACAGGAGACTGGAACAAGATCTTCCAGTACGGTATATAAGAAAAATTGTTTGAGTGTAGAATATCAGAACCTGTAGAGATTTACTCAAGGGCAGGTCAAGTGATGCCCAAAGGTTAGTCTCTCAAGGGTGAACGTGATAAGGGCTTCGCCAAGTGAAGCGTTACAGCCTGAACCTGTGTGGCGTTACACCTGCAGTTGTTGTGATGTGATGCAGGAAGACCAGGAGTTGAGGTTCCATTAATCTTTCGTTTGTAAATTATTATTTGTTGTTTATACGTCAATGATGGTAAGTATCACACTTATACGTACGTCGTACAACCATTAGGTAACATGATACAGATAACACGGGTATATATCGTAAAAGGAATGCGTCATGAACCAGGAAAAGTTAATATTCTTATCTACGATTATTCTGGCAAAGAGACGAAAACGAACTCCATAATATTGGCGTAAACTTTAAGTCTCCTCCTCTGTACCTTGTGTCTAGCGAACAGGGAGGTTTTGCTTCGTAAACCGATATTATGTGCTCACAACATTGGAGCATTAACATATCCATTGACAATGAACGACCTCTTTTTGATCAAGGAATGACTCTAATCTAAAATAAACCTTGACAATCAAGTGTTGTTATTCAGTTTTCATAAATCAAGATTGGTGGTTGTAGCCCAAGGCAGGTCAGTGAGTGGTCCATTATGTAACATGCTTAGTTCAGCTCACGAGGCAAACGTTCTACTCTGTGCCAACCACTGAGCCTGGCCTGGCCTGGCCCACGGCGTATACCTACTACTCTCGTGCCCCTGGCCTGGCCCACGGCGCCCCCGCACTTCCCAGTGCCCCTGGCCTAGCCCATGGCACCCCCTGTACCATCCCTGTGCCCCCTGGCCCGACCCATGGCGCTCTCCGCTCGTCACCACACCTGTGTATGGGTGAAGGTGGTCCAGCCGGTGTGGACAGTCGTCCATGATTCAGCAAAAG
>JAUUDZ010066165.1:0-10153 GCA_032361705.1 Panulirus versicolor
CTGTTTCTGATTATGTTTTAGATTTAGGCACTCAGCTATTTTTCGTGTTGAATTCTTCAGTCGTCGGCAAAAGTCCACATTAATTGAAATATGTAAAAGGGTTGAAGGAGAAATATGAGGAGGTGAAATATTTTGAGAGTTTTCGAGGAGAAAAGACAGGTCGTAGTTGTTACGAGAGACGAGGGAGTAATGAGTACCAGGGGTTGGCGATTAGGGAAAGAAATATTTATCACATTATCACATTGGCCACACAGTAATCATTTAAAGCAGTAGCCCTCCTTGTTTTCCCTGATCTCGATAGTAGCGGAGTACACAAGCAAACAACTCTTCCCAAAATTATCAAAGTAATATCTGCAGAAGAGGGAAAGAAAACCTACACTGCGGCGTATGGTAAGTGGTTCAGGTTTCGAATCAGATTAGTACAGTTGAGAAGTCTCATTGCTTAAATCTCTGTTATGTTTAGAAAGTATGTAGAGGTAGAACCTCCCCAGGTATACTTTTATGTTTAGAAAGTATGTAGAGGTAGAACCTCCCCAGGTGTAAGAACAATACTCCATACAAGGACAGACCAGTCCTTTGTGTAAATGAGGCATCTTTTCAGAAAAGAATTTACATCTGAACAGGACTTTGTTGTTTTTTAAAAGTAATCTTAGCTATTTGTGTAATGTGGGGTCGGTTAGATGTAATATTGTTAGGAAGTACGTTCATTGTGTTGAGTGGTGGAATTACAGATCCCTTGAAAATAGAGACGGGAGAGTTTTGAATGGTTTTAGAAACAGTACTTGTAGAATGGAACGAATTTAAAGGAATTGGAAGAATGAAGTGTCAAGTCGTCGTCGTATGACTAAATCTGTTCCTCTGTTTAAGACAAGAAATCATTGGTTGAAAGTGGTAGTAGTGAAGGAGACAGGACAGAACCCTCCCTGCAGGACGCCATTACTGACAGGGAATGAAAGAGGGAACAGAGATGGGAAGGAAAGCCAAAAAAATGGGGCTTGTAGATAAGACCTTAATGCCATACCCTGACAAAGCCTTTGATGCATCAAGGGCTACAATATAATGTTCTCCAAAAGTCACTTAAATGATGACTGGACATTCGTAAGATAGGATTGGGTATCACTGGTGAGTCTTGTTGCCTTGCGACAGTCATACTGTTGATGAAAGAGAAGACTGTGAGATTCCAAATACTTCAGGAAATGTGTGTAGAAGAGGAATTTAAACACTTTGGGAATAGTAGAAATCAAAGCAACAGGGTGATGATGTGGAAGTTCAAAATTACATTCCCTCCAAAACACGGGGATGGATGCCATCTGGTCCGTAAGCCATGCCTGAGTACACAGAGAAATCGCTATTCTCGACTGTATAGGAAAAAGGTTGTAAGGAGGGGCATAGGATTAGCGAGGAGAGCATCAGAAGCTGAGGAAAAGTTAATCTTCCAAAGTGAAGTTATACGGGAAAAAGGAACGGGAAAGGAGTGGCTTCGTCAGTGGGAGAGACAGCTATGGTAGCGTTAGAGCGTGAAGGAAAGGTAGTACGACCGAAGCTGTTTGGGAAGTTTTAGGAATTTTGGGAATAAAGACAAGAAAAGCTTCTGTATGAATGATGATACAGCATCGCTGAAGGTGACTTTTTATTCGCGGCGGAAGCTCATGCAGATGGAGTCCGGTAACACCTGTACATGTTGTTCGCTCCTATATGTGCTTATTATACATTCTGTAATACTTTCACTCCAAGTGAATAAAATGTATCGCTCTGTGTTGACAACATGAACTAACAATATTATAAGCGGCAAATTTGTGGATATATTTTGTTAGTAATGTTTATTTTACAGAAACTGTAAAGTTATTGTGTTTGCGTAAGTGTATTTATAAATGATGTCATGTTTACAAGCGGAAATTATCGTTGTGTAGAATAACTGGGAATTTATAGTTTCCAAAGAGTATTAGCAATGCCAGTAGTATATCTTTTTGTTCTGTAAGTTTAATTGCTACATCCTTCATCTAGGATTACTAATGAATTGGGTTTTAGCTCTATATGGTTATTGTCTTCATAAGTATTTATCTAATACTGTCATCTGTCAAATAAGGACAATGTTGATGATATTAGGATAAATTTCCTACTAATTTTTTCTCCCATCGTGTTGACGTTATCAGTCGCGGGATATTATGATTCAGTTTTTACACTCATTCTGAGAGAAAGGCTTGTATACAAGTTTTTTAAACACAATCAAACATACTTATTCCAGAGTACATAAATATATCATTTTCTTCTTGTAGATAAAAATGAGGGGATGACAAGAGCCAAAGATAAGGTCTCAGTGCATGCAACTCGCAGCTCGAAGTTTATTTTGAGTTGGGCAGCCTGTCGCCCCGGAACACGGAGGATAAACACACACTTTTGCCTGAAAAAACAATCATGCTATTAGCTATCACGCGGACGTTGCAGTGTGGCCTCGGGCACCGGCTGCTGCAGCGGCAGATTTTTTTTTTTCTCTCTCTCTTTGGTCGCAAGAATTGTTAGTTCAGGACTTATCGAAACAAGAATACATGTATGAATGTGTTTCTTCTGTACGTGATATAAACGAAGAAAAAATGCACTCATAATGCGCTTATGCCACTGTTATAGATTAAAACCTCTGATATAAAAGGACTTTATTCACCAAGTAATAGAGTTTAATCAAGTGACAGGTATATTCTTAGATACACTAATTGAGGAGAATATCACGAGGTATAAAAAAGTTTTATGTAGTTTTATGTAATTATATTTAACTTCCTGAACGGGCAATCATGTTTCTCGGTAAAGTGGTTATATTCTGTGTTTATTAACGCATTGGTATAGCAGTGGGTCAGCGTTTATTGATGGTAGGCAAGAAAGAGAAGGTGCTTGCAGCGCGGGAAGCGGGCGAGGCTAACATGAGGTAAGTCGCTACACACATAAACAAACACAGAGGCACCGACCACCCAGCCGGGCCCCGCGCCCCGTTTATTTATCCCTCCATTTGTGTGCATTGTCTGTGAGCCGCTCTGATCCAACTGGCGCTGTCTGCCTCTGCCGATACTTTCCTTACGAATAGGATCATACAGGAAAATTGAACTACTGTAGACATTACATTTTTGTGTTTTAGGGATTTATGAATTAGGTTTAGTCGAGTTTTGTGGCTAAGTTATGGTAGGTTTAGTTGAGTTTTGTGGCTTATATGGAATCAGTTAGTCCCGCTTGAAGTTGGCTTGTAGATGATGTTGACGTTGATTCACAAGGACTAAAGTATCACAGATAGAACGGTGTTGAATGAGATTTCATTCAACATTCATCTTGACCATGGTTTTCTTATGATAGCTTTGGTAGACGATTCATTCGGATTCGAAGATTTAGAACCGTCATATGGTATGTTCCATGGTGTTGAATGAGATTTCATTCAACATTCATCTAACATTCATCTTGACCATGGTTTTCTCATAATAGCTTTGGTAGACGATTCATTCGGTTTCGAAGGTTTAGAACCGCCATATGGCATGTTCCATGGTTAAGTCCAATGATTTTTGACGTCATAGTGGAGTTTCATGTCCACACTGTCATACTCTCCGTATATTGAACAGTTACATCAACACCCAATAACAATACCCTCAACGCTAACCACACAAACCCACCGCATCACCCAGTAACATCACACTACCAGCACACTACCCATCGTCACACCATCCACTAACATCACACTGCTCACTACCATCACACCACCCACTAACATCACGCCACCCATCACATTGCCAAACTGACATTGTTATCTCCACAGTTACAAACATTCTTCTTTATGAGAATTTCATGCTCGTCTGACAGTTTGCGGCACCGCTTGTTGATACATCCTGTGTGTTTGTGTGATTACCTGTTTGTGCGAATGGGGAGGAGCTTCACACTAGGGGGGACCCATTTCCTTAAGCTGTCTTTTGTGTTTTGCAGTCTTGAAATTTAATGTTTACGATTTACACTTACCCTTTCCCAGTCATTCACAACTCTTTTACTAAAGTTTTTCATAAACTCTAATTTTTTTCATCTTATCCACTCTCCTGTTCTCTTGTAAGTGATCGGTTCCTTCGTATTTCAAAGTGTACCATATCGACTTCGACAGGTCCGTCGAGGAATTCAGAAGCTGTAATCCTTCCTCTCCACCTCCTCCCTGCTCCCAACACGAGGAGGATTATAAAGGCTGCCCTCTTCCTGTACCCCAAGTACAACATTTCTAGTATGATTATTCTTACCCTCCGTTGCACCATTTTCAGCGATTCTGTAAGTAGAGAAACCAAAATGTTGTTACGCACTGTAAGTTATGTCTCATATATTATTTAGATATTTTTTGAACACCTACTGTAAGTTATGTCTCATATTATTTAGATATTTTGTGAACACCTATTGTAAGTTATGTCTCATATGATATTTAGATATTTTGTGAACACCTATTTTTCCATGACCTTTACAGCAAGTTTGGGTTTTTACCAGTGAATGATTTATTTCCTTGACTGTTATTTCAATATGGTTTGCTGGTGACATTTTTTTCAACCACTACTTCCAGCGCCGGCCTTCCCTGCTTACATAAGAAGATTCCTCAAAGTCTCCCTTTGCACAATGGTGTTATAAGTTAGCATCATTTCTCCGTTTTTATCACTTTACTTTCGGTTTCATGGAAGTCCATCATCTACATATGCTATCAAGTGGTGAAGCCTCTCTAGGTCTTTGTTGATTATCACTTTTCTGACTCCTTAACTTTACCCAGTACGGGAAAGACGCCTCTGTTGATATCCCTCTGGGAATTTTGCTCCATTGAAGGATATCTAGCATTTTACCACCTCCTGTAGAGAATGATATAGTCTCCTCCCTTCCGTGATCTCATAGGAACTTTTTAGTATCGAGTGACTTCACCATCTGAATCCTTCCACCCCACTCAACGTCTCCCCTCTTCCTCCCAATCCAGTTAGTGTGTGGCCTCATCGTCTTGCTCCTAACTCTGCTTCCTTACTCCCACGCCTTACGATGTTTCCTTTCTTTGTTGTAACCTCCAAGCCCAACTTCCTACTCCATAGGTCTGACCTGAATAGGCTATTCAGTCCCATGTGCACATCGTTTACCCTCCCGCCTCTCACTTCTTAGCCAGGATTTGCTTCACATGAGCTCCTCCATTATCACTTCCTTACTTTCGTTTCAGTTCCTCTCTCCCTTCCTTTATCATCGAGTCCTCTCCTCCTCATCTTCCTTTCTTTACTCCCCATTTCACATCCCAGACTCATCAGCCTCACCAGTTACATTCCTATATTCGTCAACCCCCCATCCCTCCCTCCTCAACCTCTCACCCCAGACTCATCCAACCCATCCCTCCCTCCTCAAACCTCCGCCCAAGTCTCATCTATCCCCACCCTAGACTCATCCACCCCAGCTCTCCCTCCTCAACTCCCACCTGAGACTTATCTAGCCCCATCCATCCCCCTTCAACCCCTTCCCTAAACTCATCAACTCCATCCATCCTCCGTCAACTCCCCCCCCCCCTGCCCCATCCTATCACCCCACCTCCCCTTGACCCAGCCTCTACGAGAGGCCGCCTTGCCACCCAGGCAGCGGCCGGAGTGCTCCTTGTTATGACATCAAACACCACCAGGCAGGAAATGGCGTGGGTGGGAGGGGAGAGAATGCCGCCGGGTGGTTGGTGGGATGGATGTGGAGTTGGAACAATGTGGGAGGGGTGTGGAGTGGGACGGGGGAGGGGCGGTGGTGTTATGGTCAACAAGCAGCCACAGCTCCACCTGGCCAGGCCTAAAAGAAGGTGACTTTAGGGTCGACGTCACATCCGATGACGCGCGTCAGTTTGTTGTTCGATGCCATCAGTGGGGACAGACCTAGACCAGACCTCCCGTGCAGGAAGCCTTCACACACACACACACACAGATGGAGGGAATGGACGAACCAAGTTGGGAAATGAATGAGCGAAAAAGGGAATCAATCGGAAGAAAGGAGAGACACCCTTTAAAACCTCACTTTAGGTAATATTTTTCATGTTCATAACGATTCTGAGCTCAATGTATAGTTTTGGGGTCAATAAATCATTTAATTAAGTTTTAGACTGAATATATGTGTAGAATATTTCGCGGTTATTTACATTAGATTATCGGCTATCTGCCGGCCCAAGGAAGCATAATAGAATATTTTACTTTATCAACTTTGGAAGCCTCATTATGATATGCTTCAGTTTTCAAGAAAGTTCTTTGGACTGGAAAAAATACCTTGAGCTATTAATCACCTGTCTTTATTTATGATTTTGGTTTTGAAAATGGATTTCCTTCAATACTTGTGTATAAATAAAATCTATCATGCTTATCAGCATGTGGTTTTTGAGTCAGTATTACATAATTAACTTTTAGATTAATTATATGTTTTAAGATATTTCATGGTTGCTTCTTAATTATTTTCCATCTGTCGACTCAAAAAAAAAAAAAACATTGTAAAATGTTTTACATTATTATTCTAAATGTAGAAGCCTTGAAGAATGTTATATTCCAATTTTGAAACAAGTTTTTATGCCTGAAGACCCCTGAATTATTACCCGCACTTTTCCTTATATTTCTTTGGAAAATGAATTTCTTTTCAAACTTGAATATTGGTATTGTTTTCAAGTTGATGTGTTTCTGCATTTGATACATAGTTTTGGAGTTAGTATTTAATGTGATTAAGCTTTAGGTCGAGCATATGATATTTCATGTTCATTTGCTTCGTGATTATTGGCTGTTTGTCGGCCCAAGAATGCATTATAGAACACTTTTATTCATTGTTTTGATTAGATCAACCTTTCATTAAGTTTTATTCCAGTTAGAAAAAAATGGTTTTCTCGTCATAGAAATACCCTGAAGTATTTATTGTCAGCATTTTTCATTTGTCTTTGAAAAGTAAAAACTCTGTATGAGTATTTTCCATTGATCAAAATTTTAGGCTCCTTATGTAGTTTTGGGGTCAATAAGTACCATAACTAAGCTGTAGACTGATTACATATTTAAGGTTTCATTTGCTTCATAATTATTAGCCATCTGTTTCACCAAGGAAGCATTTTCTTTTTTGTCATATTGAAGTCACCAGTCACGGAGGAAAGTCTACTTCAAAGCCGGGCCTTAATTGAAATAGAGAGAGAGAATTATGAAACGAAAAATGAAAAGACATGGGAAAGTATTTACGAATTTTGGAGTAAGGGACAAACCTGTCTTTTGTAATGAGCATTATAAAATATTTAACATTATATTATCAAGTTTAGAAACCTTTCATTATATTGGATTGTAATTTTGAGAAAAAAATTTTAGCCTGGAAAATACGCTGAAATATTATTACCTGCATTTTTCGTTATATTTATTTGGAAAATGGTTTTCTTTTCAAAAGTTGTATTATATAGAATTTTTCTTGCCGATGAGGATTCTGGGCTCAATATGTAGTCTTAGAGTAATAAATTCATGTTAATTAAGCTTTCCAATAATTATATTTTCAAAATATATCATGGTTATTTGCTTCATAATTACTGGCTCTGTTTCGGCCAATGTAGAATATGGAATATTTTCCATTACACTGATCAACAAGTTTCGGAGATGAAACGTGTTTCCTCTGAATTTCGGGATGAACACGAAAATGACCATGAGAATGCTCAATCGGGTATAGTTCCCCCCCCCCCAAAAAAAAAGCGTTTAATATGTATTACAGACTATATTGGGGAAACAGGTTACACTCGGTCACTGGCGTACCTCGATTAAACGCTACTCTGCAGCGCATTTCGTTTCCATACAAGTCTTGGAACATCTCTTGTTACCGTCCAGTAATAGTCCGCTAACATCGCTAAACTGCATCTCCCCTTGTACTGTTTCCCTATATCGCCGAGATGACTTTATGATAACGTTCGCCGTGCTCCTCGTTCATTGCTCCGCCGTGAGAAGAAAAAAAAAAAAGATAAAAATCCAGGTGAGAGTACAGAAAATGTATCTTTAAAGACATATTGGATTCCCATTTTCTGATAGGATGACAACAGGTTTTCCACAAGTTCCTTGTCATTGCTCCTCTCGATATTTCCTAGAAAGGTGGTTGCTATCAGCCGGGAAGCATCCCGCGCTGTCTTCTCGTTACCACTGAGGATGCGGTCGAACTGATCGTCTCTTGCAGAGCTCGCGGACCTGTGGACTGACGAAAACACCCTCCTTAATTTTTGCCCCACTGAGCCTTGGGAATATCCCCACTGAGGTACCTAGATGCTGGCCCATTTTTATCTATAGCTTTAAACGAAGGTCTTCATAAGGCCCAATTTGATGTGCAGAGGAGATAGTAAAATCTTGCTGGATTCTACCAGTGGTAGGTGCTGTACGTTCATTGTTCCTGGTTCCAGAGACTGTCGTAATGAGTAGTCTTTCCTCGTTTCTCCCAATCACACAGGAAACAGAAAAAAATTTCGTGTATCCCATCTGCAGTCCAGGCAAGACAGGAGCAACCTTAAAGTCGCCACAAAACTGCCATTGGTATTTTTTGTAGTTTATGCCGTTCAAAAGATGCTTCATGTTGTCATATGATTCATTCGTATGGACTGCAGACCCAACTGGAACTGACGGCAACACGTTGTCACCATGCAGCAGAACAGCTTTTAGACTTAACTTTTACAAGTTTATAAAGTCTCCACTTTTCAGGGTTATGATTAATACTGAGGGCTGCCAACAGGCCATCTACACCGTTGCAGTCGACGAGGTTACCTCCCATCTTAAAGAATGGATCAAAATCTTTCTGACGGGCACGAAACACAGACATCTGTTAAGTTTACATCAAGGAGACTCCACTTTTGAAGTCTCGAGCCCAACTGCTTTGCCTTACTGTTCGACAGTTCCGAATCTCTGACGAGGTCGCTTAATTCATAATGCGTGATCCTGTGTTATTCAGCAGACGTCATACTAGGCGCGACATCAGGATCTCTTGGTGTTGATGGCTTACATATATCACTAATTTCGTCATCCTCTTCGTCCTCTAATTTCCGAGAAAATGACTTAGGGGGGTTCTAAATTGAGAAGTCTTTTACCATTGGGTACCCAGCGCACAGAAAATGGTATATTTGGATAGCTTAAGGTCCACTTTTTCGCCTTGGAAATACCTTGCTGGACAAGAGGCAACATGCAGAAAGATCAGTTACCTACGTGATCTGTCAGCCCCCCTCCACACCTTGGACACGGCAGGAGGCACTGATGGCCTTTCACGAATCACCAAGCTAGAAAGGTTTGTTGCACAAGCATTGCAGCATGTATGGAGAATAAATCTTGCCCCGGTCTTCAGCCTCACAGCCAGAGTAAAGACTGCTTTTTCTATGATCTGGGTAATGGCACGCTGCTCTAATGCAAAAGTCACTTCACCACAAAAATAACAAAAGTTATCTGCAATGGCGACGTTCCTACAAGGCATTTTCATTGACGTGTGGCAAAAAAATCACTCAGCAGTCAGTCACACTTGGCCCTTTGCACAACCGGAGCAGCTCATTTCCGCAGAGAACAGAAAACCTGCACTCGACACTGCAAGATGCATCAATTATTGTAATGTAATTGTAAACAAAAAATGGCCCCTACTCCGATTATACTATTTAAGCCAGCTCCAAATCGAATTGTAAACTTGAAGACACGAAACAACAATTGCATAACAAGAACGCTACACGAACAGAAACGTCGGAATACGAAAAAAAAAAAAAAGTTCAAAAATGAGTACGGCACGTGTGCCGTATTTGCAAATAGATAGCAGCAGGGAGGGAGGTGCAATACCTGGGTGTTGAGTGCATCCTCCACCGTCCGCTTTTGGGGTTTTCCAGATCTTGAGTTTAGCGACCCCAAGTTAATAAAGATTAGCAGCTTTAATTTCGGAAAGATTTTGTCCGTTGGTTAGTGTTGTATGTTTGAAATATTTTGCTTACCGGATTCATAATTATTAGCTTTGCGTCCGTCCCAAAATTACATGTTTAATAGGTTTCATGACCAATTTGCTTTATATTTCTCGCTGTGTCTCCCCTAGGTAAGCATTATATGATATTTTTGGATATTATTGCAAGAAGTCTTTCATTTGTAACGAAAATTTTTTGATGTGAAAAATGCCTTGTTCTGTTATCATCTACGTTTTTGTC